>JARHVA010002783.1:1090000-1312500 GCA_037957365.1 Torreya grandis
AGTCATAGAATTATACATAAATAGAAAATAAATAACTTCCATAACAAAGTGTAGAATTTACATGGTCAAAATAAGCTAATCAAAAAAATAAATTAGCTCCAATAGAGACATATTTAATTGAAAACATAAAATAAAAAGAAAGCACAAAATCAAGGAAATAAGAAATATGAGTTTTATTTACTTATTCCATATTATTAGATCATAAAACAATATGAAATGAATGATTGATGGAATAAATGATGAGTGAATGAAATGTAAAACTAATAGTTAGGTGAGAAGGATCTGACTAGGAATAAAACATGAGCTACCCTAAATAGTTGCTTAAATAAGGTGTTGGATTAGGGGTGGAGTCTAGAGGACCCACATGGTGTCCATTTTCAAAAAATTATAGGGATAAAGGAATAAATAAATAAAATTAAGAGCACATGAGAAGAGGATTAGGTAAGAAAGAAGCATGGCCATCTCTTATGTGATAATCATCCTTTGGTTCCTTTGAGGGAAGAATGGAAAGGGTGACTCAATATTCTTGACCAAATGGTCAAAAGAGCTAACATAAAGTTGTAATTATATATTTTCATAAATTTTAATGGTATTAGACCAAAAATAGAGACATTTAAGAGGTGGGACTTTTTCAAATGGACACTTAAGGATCATTTATAAATTACATCCATTGATAGAGGGTTTTTTCTATCCATTTCAAATAGTGAATATTATACTAAGTCATCAATCGAGGGACCTTAGTTCTTAGGTAAATCAAATCTCTTTCTCAATAAATGGATACCAATTATCAAGCTGAACAATAAGGCCTTTGAGGAATTTCCAATGCTAGTAAATATTATAGGTATGCTTTTGGAGTATTGGAAATGTGAAGTTATTATAGCTAGAACCAAATAAATAGGTCAACCTGCATCCTTGGATGGAGTGATTAAGTCCAAAAAAATACTTTTAGTATCTAGGTTATGTGTCAATTTATATAATAAAAATATTATATTAGTCTCTATCTCACAAAAATACAAATATGGAATATAGAAACAAGCCATAAAATATGAGAGGGGCATATATTAGGCTAAAGGAAAAAATAAAGGTCAATCAACTAAAGAATGTCTGAGAAATAATTTACTAAGATAGTTTTGGAGGCATAAATTATATGTGAAGAGTCTTTCATCCACTCAAAAATGGGGGACTGACCCAAAGAACCAAACCACACCTAAGATGCTATTTGTATGGGATAATTTTGAGGAAATTGCTTGATAAAAAAGAAGAGTTAGCTATAGAGATTATTTTTTGAGGTAATATTGTTGAATAGGAATAAAACAAGTCTAAAAGATGACAGAGATATATGTTTTTTTATATTAATCTAGAAACCTTTTGCAACAAGCAAGACCATGAAAGGAAAGGCTAACTTTCTAAAGAAATTTCTAATCAAGTGGATTGTTGTCTCACCTCATGGAGAGTCCCATATATGATATTTAAATAATAGAATGAGGCTAGTGTTACAGGATCCAAAATGGAAATGGAAAGGAAACAAGAGGTGGGGAGTAAAAAATAAAATAAAAAAGAAGAGGTGGATCGAAGCCCCTCAACTTGGGATTTAAAGTAATAAAATGAGGGGAGAAAGATAGAAGGACTGGAGCATTTGGTTGAGCCTCATCATAGGAAGATAGAAGGAGGAGAAATATATAAATAAATAGGATGGAAGGTTGTTAATATGGATATTTATTTATTTAAAATTATAATTCTTAAATAAAAAAGTAAGTGGACATGGTGATTACTCATAGACCAATTGATAGATCTTCAGAGTAGGAATCTAGAATCAGTGAATCGACCAAGTGGCCAAAGTCACATAGAGGACACATTCTAGAGTTAAGTCCTTAACTTTTAAATTATAATGAAAATAGTATCATGGAATGTGGGGAGGCTTAACAACCCTAATAATTAGAGCTTGGTTAACAAGGTAAGAACTAACCATAGTCCTAATATGTTATTGTTTCAAGAAATAAAAATGCTAGAAAGAATTTTAGTTTAGGATAAAGAGTGAATATAGAAACATTATAATTATGATTGAATTAGTGTTAATGGATATTAAATGGGTTTAACTATCTTATGTAATCCCATGGAATTTAAGGGTCCTATCCTTTATAAATCTAGTAATTATTTGGCCATTTTTTTAATCAAGATAACCATTTAGAGTGGATTTTATCTAATGTTTATGTTCCAAACTTCCTAATGGGTAGAATGAAGTTATGGAATGATATAAGTAGTTTAAATATATATTGTTATAAGTGTAAATGGTTGGTGTCATAGGACTCCAACCCTCATTTATATTATATGGAAAATAATGGGTGTCTCAGGACTATACAAAAATCATGGTTGAATTTAATGACTTCATTTTCGAGTGTGGCCTAATGGATCTTGACCTTATGATATCCATGTTTATGTGGAAAAAAAATGAGGTAAAATATCATATATATTATAATTTAAAGTTTATATAGGCACTTCATTTTTATCACTTCCATGTCAAATTTTCAAAATCAAATGACTTCGCACAATTGCACATGAATTGGTTTGAATTCATATGTTTATCTAACATACAAGTTAAAATTCACCTTATACCATCTCTAGTTGGGATACTTCACCATATTAGAACTTTTCAATTATCAATTTGGTCATTTATCTCATCAATTATACAACTCTAATCAATACATCAATTCCCCTTTGTTTATCAATTAATACAATCAATTTTCCTTTCTCCAAATCATTTATCTAATTCTAATTTTATGCAAATGAAATTATAATTTATGGTCAATTATTAATTATTAATGGTCCTTTTATTTCCAAAAGGGGATAGTCAATCAAGAAAACATCTTAATATTCTATGGAATATTCTCTTGGAAGCTCACTAATTACTAAATGAATTAATATGAAGGAATATTTTCCACCATTCATCTTGGAGATAATATGATGGGATCATAATAAACATTATGAGATATTTTTAGGGAACATTATTAACCCTTAATCTAGGAAACAAGATGAAGGGCCTAATTTGATAATCCATTGTTGGACCCAAAATTATGCAGTAATATATATTCTAAGTATTTTTGAGTTAAAACATAGAGAAGTAAGGGCACAAGAAAAATACGATGACCTTGGCATGGGAGAGAAAGATGTGAGAGAGAATGGTGTAGAAGAGAGACATGGAAGAAAAATGCATAAGACCTTATCATGAAAGGTCAAGTTGTAGAATATAAGGAAATAAAAAACAAGGAACATAAGATGCATGACTTAAAAAAAGATCAAGACTAGGATAAGGGAATGGGCAGTGGAGATGGTTGAAAATTATTTTACAAAAGCATTGAAGATTACTCAAGCACAAATCTAGTACTGGTTTGTGAGAGAAGAGGAGAATGAAAATGAATATCTATCATAGAAAGAGTATATAGGGGATGTTAGGCCTAATTAAAAAGGTACTTAATTGTAATGGCTCACCCCAACTTATTTTTTTGAAATAGTCACTGGCTTGTCATATATAATGCATTAATGATAGAACCTAAGAGTGGTTAGTTTGGATATAAATACCCCATAGATTTTATTATGAACAATTTTTAATTGATATGTCAATATAGAGATATAGAGAGATTGAGTACTAAACAAAATATCTTTGTATGTTATCAACTTAAATCAATGGAACCACTACTTTATCTGTGATTCCTGATGTATTAAGATATTAAGTGTTAAATATAATTTTATGATAATAGATAAGTAAATGGAATATGTGAATGAATCAAATGGATAACTCTAGAGTAATGTGTGTATTAATAATAAATAAATGTACTAACGCAAGTGCCTAAGTAAGATAGAGTTAAGTCTATCCACCACCACATAGTAGAATTGATGGGAATTGGTTTTAGATATGTGCCTTAGGTGAATGCACAAGGTCACTACTCATATGATATGACAAAAATATAGCTCATTGGTTTATTAATTACTATAAAAATGTGATTAATACTTAGTCAAGTGAAACATAGGATAAAATAACCCCAACATTTTGGTTCTATTATCATGATCCATCACACTTATAGCATGATGGTAGAAAGATGCTTGAGTGGATATCTTTGGAAAACATTGAGAACTAGGTTAGTATAGTATAAGAGAACTTTATGTTTTTGTATATTGAACAAGGGTTTTATACATGCACATGGGTAGAAAAAAATATATGATTATCTGTATGAAATAGTATGTATAGAATTACCCTTTCACTTGTATGCTTGGTTTTTGACATATTCATAATACTATTCAATAAATTATGGATGAAAGGCTCCTTAGTCATTATAGAATTGGAAAACATTATAAATGTTGAAAGTTAATTGGACATGTTTAGTGGACGTATGGTGCAAAGGATCACTCAATAGCTATAATTTAGAGTATGTTGTCTCTACATATTCTTGTCTAGAGGAAACATAATTAAACTTACTAAGGAAACCATGTAGGAGTTATCTCAATCAGTTTCCTTTATAAATTAAGAAACTTATGACTTATTCTAGGATTGATAACTTCCCCATGGATGACTAAAATTTCTTGCGTATGAGTAGTGAGACTAGTGGGAAAATAAAGGGGTATATATTTGTATGTGATAGATAGTTTAGCATAGAAGTCAATTAGTGAGAACTATGGAAGCATAATTATGATAAGTCTAGGTGTAAAGATATGAGAGGATATAACCTTAGGAGAAAATAGGAGGGTATTGGAAGTGCCATGATAAATTGTAGGAGGGTAAAAAGGCACAGTGATTACTCCCTAACCATATGTTTATGCCCTTGACTAGAACATGTATATGCAAAATAATTAGGACAAATATTGATGATAATTAAACCCAATCCAAATATTCCTAATTCCCCCACCTTAAATCATGCTCATGCATTTGAGTTTGATTAAAAAAATTAAGAAATTTAGATATTGATAGCATGGAATCTGAAGTCAAATATGAAGCTAAGTCCATAAAGGAATATTTGGGAGTACAAGTTTAAAATAAAAATATATAATTAACCTTTACCTTTTTATTTCAATTAATACATATGGATCACCTAGAATTCCAGGTGGATCAAATTTAAGTTGTGTGAAAAAGACATGTATGATAATATATAATCATCCTTGCTTGGTGCCCAATATTTCTATTATACCTATTATTGTAGGAGGCATGGGAGGAAGTACTAGAGATGGTTGTATTAGAGCTATAATAGGATCAAGAGGAATTTTAAGACATTAACCATAAGGTTTAGGAGGAACTAGGGGAGCACCACCATAGGGTTTATTATAATCCACTAGTATACCTATAGTCAATTATGTGATTATGCTTCATCTACCTGAATATTTTGGTGTCAAAAATATAGTTGAGCATGTTCATAAGTGTGAACTCATTTGATAGGCATGGGGTATACTTATAATGAATAAAAGGAAACTATTTTTTTCACTAACTTATTATATCATGTGCATAAATGGTATAAAATGTTTGATCCTCAATAAGCCATATAAATTATGTACTGTTCAAGATTGCTTTTCTTAAATAATTTGATTTCCCCGAGTTTGAGTAGTAAAGTATTGATGCATTAAAAGATATTAAGAAAAAGATCTCTAAGAGTGTGCATGACTATGATGGATGATTTAAAATGATTATTTCAAATATATCATTAAATATCAACCCAAAACATCATGTTTAATGGTTTGTCGGAGGTTTTTTACTTCCATTCTTATGAGACTTATCCCATAATACTTTCATTTATCCACATGAGGCATTGAAATCCACCCTCCATGATGAATCCATGAGAAGTATAGATATGTGTTTTAGTCCCTTTATAAAGGCTCATATTTATAATATGTCTTCTCATCTAGAGTAGCTCAGGTGCAATAATGCCCATAACACATGTAGTATCCTGTGGTGTGTTTACTATGAAGTGGAGAGTCATAATACAAAAACTATCCATAGAGGAATGTTTACATTATATTAGAATAGTAATATAATATATAAAAAGAATATCATGGTGTAATGAGGTTTCCTTACTTCAGTGTGCTACCTAAGACAAAGTGTCACTATACTATAAAACATGTGTACACACACATGATAGTAATTATTATTGGGCCATCAATGATATTCATGAAGCACACATGTGAGGTAATCACCAAACTTATATAGCTAAGACATAGGAGGCTAGTGGAATTTGATATTTTAAAGGTTGAATATGTGGCAATGGATGTGGATGTGGTCATTTTCCACCCAAGACATGTTATAAGTGTGGATCTATAGATCAATACTAGAATAATTGCATGGTCTACCCAGCCTATGCCTTTTGTAAAACTGATCTTCAAATTGAAGAATGTTTATATTTATATGCTACCATCACCAAATAATAGAATGAGGACATTGGTATGATACATGTTTCAACAAATCCAAATTCTTAGTGGATACTATCCATTACCACTTCACCAATTGAACCTAAGGTAAATATTATTACTCAAAGTGGCTCTCATTTCTAACTAGTTTCAAATCACTATTGAAAAGGTTTAGCATGAAGAACCTTGTGTATAATACTATATAGATGTTCAATGTAAAAAATAAGTGTTTCATGACATGATGACCTTGGTAAGAGAGATACAAGGTAAAATTTAGTTCTTAAAGGATAAGGATGCCACCATACATGCTGAGATACAAATGGATATAACACCCACAACTTTAAGACATGACAAATTTTAAGAGCTATGCAAGATATTCATTCATGAGGACATCATCCCCCTCATAAATAATTAGTTATGATAATAAATGATGAATCCTTCAAAGTATCATCATTTGAACCATGCATGATGGTAAAAGACCCCTATTTAACCAAATTTAGAATGTGACAAAGAGTTCCTTGTCAATGCATACATTGATGGCTAGATGATTTGTGATATCTTATGGACACTAGTGTAGAGGTTAATTTTTTAAGTAAATATTCATATAAAATATGGGGAGCCACACTTTACAACCTTACCCACATGTTTCCTTTATATAATAAAACTCACACACTACCCATAAGAATTATTAAAGATGCCATCATTAACATTTTGGGTGTCACATTTAAATGTGATTTTGAAGTGATAAAACCTGTTGAAGTTGATGATTTTCTAACTCTTTTAGGTTAACATTAGTTCTATGTAAATAATTATAACTTTAATTCAAATAAGTGATATATTAGCTTTTATAATGACACTCATCACATAGTCATTCCACTAAATAATTACTAAGGACCCCGCTTTATGTAACCCATTGATGTTGATGAGGATGTCAACACAATTTATAACATCACTTCCTAAGGAAATGAAAATGTGGATCCTACTCTTGATGGCATCTTACAATGGGAAGACATGTAGTCCATTTTAAACACTACCAATATCACTTGTAACCAATGGGCTCAAGGAACATATGATCTAATAAGGCATGTCTATGGTGTCTTTAATATCCACCTAAGTCCCTCTTGTAAGTTAGCTCAGCACCATAAAACTATTTTCTTCATTGGTATACCATGATTGAGGTTAGACAATGTACCTTAATTCCATGGTTGAATTGAGGTTAGGGAGTATTTAAAACAAATATAATATTATTATGTTAATGAAGACGAATGGTTATGTGTGATAGAAATTTTTTGTCAAGGAACCATTATTTAATGATTGTCTACTCATCGATGTCGATTGCACACTTGGGAACAAGTATGCATAGTCATGCATTCTCACTTCTACCATGATAATCACATTTGTGCCACCTTAAGTTATGATTAGATTGCTTCTCTAGAAGACCATTAACATCCTATGAAACACTTTATAATGTCAAAGAAACATTTTTATTGGAATATTTATGGATTCATGCCTTTTACGGTACTCTATTCACCTAGGCTATAATATGGTACATCCATCAAGAAAAATATAGGGAGATGGATACCTAGCGATACATCATGCATGATTTAATTACATTATTTGTGTTTTATTATCCACAAACACATTTAAATTTATCTTTACAAGAAATATATCAGGCATTGTTAAGAGATTAAACACCAGTCAAAAACCACATATGGCACATGTATGGCACACCTAAACATAATTTGGCTATATTTCAAGAAGTAGATACTCCTACCATGACTCTATTAAATTATAACCCTTAAACAAAATATTACCATAAATAATAGACCTAGAAGGGAAAGAAAAGGGGTTATATATTAGGTATATGAGGGTACCAATTATGATCCACTAGAACTAGATTCTAACCACTTAAATATGCATATAGAATATGGGGTGTTTTATGTTACAGATATAATGTAGTCTAAGAAGAAACCATATTTCACTACACTCCAAAAAATTTAGTAAAATATTAAGATGGAGGATGCACCTAAAATGGCCACTATGGGCAATTACTAGATTAAGGTTGAGATAAGCAAAAAAATTGAAATATTACAGGAGTATCAAGACATTTTCCCATAGAACTATACATAAATGAAGGGAATGTATTCATTATTGGTTAACATGCACATCAAATTGGTTGAAAGAACTCAACTAGTGAGGAAACAAATAGATCAAATGAAACCTAATGTATGCACTTTAGTTAAAGAGGTAATTGATAACATGTTATGAGATAGTATTATTACTCCCATTAATGAATCTCAGTGGGTTAGTCCAATGGTGATCGACATCAAGATAGATGGTCACATTAGAATTTATGTAGATTACATGAAACTCAATTTTTTATGTATAAATAACCTTTTCCCAACACCTTTCATAGAGTAAATTTTAGAAGGTGTTTCTCAGTGTGAGATATACTCCTTCACCAATGGTTTTTTTTGGTTATCACCGAGTACACATTAGTAAGGAAGATAATGAAAAAATGAACTTTGTAATTAAATAGGGTGATTTTGAATATAATGTTATGCCCTTTAGCCTTAGGAATGCATTGGTAGTGTTCTCATGCATTTTTTTAGAATCCATCAACGATTTCATCCACAAATTCCTTCAAGTTTACTTGGATGATTGGACCATGTATGGTTTAGTGAGTAATACACTGTGATAATTTATGCCTCATGCTCAAATATTTTTGTTAGCTTTGTATTTTATTGAATATGAATAATTATATATTTAACACCCCATTTAATTTCATTTTCAACCACATCATTTTTTTAAATGGACTATTAGTGGATCTAACTAAGATTGTAGTCATTGTCCAACTCCTAGATCCAACCACTCAGTGTGAATTCTACACCTTCTTGGGTCACATGAGGTACTATTAGAAGTTCATTTAGGGTTATGATAACATAAAATAACTAATAAAACACAATTTTATATTATTATGGGTCATTCAACACCAACAAGAATTTAAGGATCTAAAAGAAAAATTGGTGATTACACCCATTCTCAAGTTCGTAAACTAGAC
Organism: Torreya grandis; assembly: GCA_037957365.1. NCBI lineage: Eukaryota > Viridiplantae > Streptophyta > Pinopsida > Cupressales > Taxaceae > Torreya > Torreya grandis. The sequence goes on from JARHVA010002783.1 coordinate 1,099,446, forward strand.
TCAACCATTTCATGTGCATATTGATGCTTCAATAATGGTAGTGGGTGCTAGCCTTGCATAACTCATTAAAGTCTACCTTGACTATACTATTTATTTTTCTATCCATAAGATTACACCAACAGAGCATAACTACTCAACTAAAGACCGTGAAGCCTTATCCATGGTTTAAGTAGTCCAAAAGTTTCAACAATAATTGTCCACTCCATTTATTTTATATATGAATCATGAAGTGCTCAAGTATTTGGTAAATAATCCATTATTACATGAATGCATCTACCGATGGATTTCCCTCTTTCAAGAGTTCCAATTCTCTAAGATCATGAAACTAGACATAGTTAATTTTGGTCTAGACCACCTCTCACATGTTCAATTTGGTGAATGGTGTGTGGCATACATTATAATTTACCTGATGTAATTTTTTTAAATATATGCATGTGCCCCAATAAATAGAGGAAATTATAGCTTTACTTGCAACTAGATCAATGCCTGACCACCTTAGTACCCAAGAGAAAAAGTAGTTGGTTATACACACTACCCCTTTCTAGATTATTAGGGGAGACTTGTACAAAATGGGATGGGATGAGGTATTACAAAGGTGTGTAATATAACATGGGCATGTTGAAATCCTTTAGAAGGTCCATGAGGGTGTCATATGAGGACATTATACTTGTGATGTGACAATAAGAAGGGTTCTTTTGGATAGGTTATGATGGCCCACATTATTCAAAGATACCAAAACCTATGCATACTAATGTGATATTTATCATCACATCAATAGAAAAAATCATATGGATTACATACCCCTTCATCTAGTGCTTGCTCATGATCCATTTGAGAAACGGGATATTAATTTTATTTTTCCCATTTAACCTAATGTGAGATATAATAGTGCACACTAAATTATTACTACCATAGACTACTTCATATGTTGGGACAAAGCATCACCCGCATGGGATTATAATGCTACTACTATTGTTATATTTGTATGGGAAAATATAATCACAATTTATGGATGCCCATTAAGTTTAATAAATGATTGTGGCACCCACTTTATCAATGAAATAATGTGTATCCTCTTGATTGAGTTCATGATTGGGCACCATAATAATACACCATATCATCCTAAAGAAAATGGAAGAGTTGAAGCCTTGAATAAAGTCTTGGGTAACAAACTAAAAAATATTTATTATATTTATCACACTGATTGGGATGATTGAGTCTTAGTATTTTTTGGGCTTATCGAACCACACATAAAAGGTTAAATAAGAGTACTCATTTTATCCTTGTATTTGGCATTGATGTATTTTTACCTATGGAGTTCCTTATGCCTTCCTTATGTATTACACACATGGGAAGATAAGATGAATAAGAATCCCTCAAAGCTAACCTAGATGCTTTAATTTATTTGTATGAAACACATGTTCTCACACACTAGAGTCAAGGGGTAGAGAAAAAATCTTGGCATGACTGACACATTAAAAAAAAATTCATCCTAGTATGCATGATTTGGTCTATGATTCAAAGTTTCTATGGCATCTATATAGACTATAGATCTAGTGTAATGGCCTTTTCATCATTCATGATATCCATCTAATAGTCACCTTTAAGTTGAAAATATTAGATAGCTAATTCCTTCCAAATAATTTTAATGGTAGTCAACTCTAGTCTAACCCTTATATGGATTCCTTAAGTTTAGTAAAAAAGGTGTATTCCACTAGTTTAGTTTAGGGTATACGACATTAGAACTTTTTTTGTTTGTAAATAAGTGTGTAATTAGTTGCATGTCTTTCATAATTTATTTATAACACTTTTTGGTTCTCTTTGGTATTTAAAACTCTATTATTTATAACTTTCTTGGAAAAATAATTTCACTAATGACATGGAGGACCATGCACATATTTTAATGTGGGGTAGGTTTAAAGGTGGATAAGCTACTTAAGATAAAATCATGCAAAGAAAAGGTTGGGAGGAATCACACGTGATAAAATAAAATATTAAGACAAGGAAGCACATAAGTTATGGTACATGAATAAAGTTCAAAAGATGAGTCATGTGAAGGAAGTGTTAAAGAGGTGGCATGTGACCTAGGAAAAAATATGAAGATGGTACAAGAAAAGTCATTGTAAATATAAGTTAAAATGAAAAATTGGTTCCCATTAAGAAAATGGAAAATTTGAATGTTTACATCTAACATGAACTATGGGAAAGATGCAACAACTCAACGGGACTTGTATTTATTAACAACATTATTAAATAAATATAAAGCATATAAAATAGGTGCCAATGGTTGAAGTGATAGATGGTGGCATGGAGGGTAGTTATTGTAAAACATTTGTCCACCTATAAAATACCTTGACGCATTTCATTTTCATTTCTTATTATTGAAATTTGATGATTTTAGAGCTCAAAAAATCATGAAAAAGTGACAAAGAAGATGGATACATAGTATTTTTAGTGATAAAAAGTGAAGCAAAGATTGTGGTGAATTGCATTCAGTGAAAGAAGTGGAAAAGTGATCATAAGAGTGGGCATGAGATAAGTTGTGGTTTATAGATGATATAGCCTCCATTATGGGAGGACAAAGTAGGGATATAAATTATTTTTGGTCTAGTAAAATGAATCAATATGTATTCATTTGGGATAATTGGTGTGTTAACCCTCAAGGACCCCAGTTGGTGATGCAGCCAAAGTAGAAAGGAATAAGAGATCCAATGCCATTCATTATTGGGGTAGAGTAGAATGAGGGAACAAAATAAGGGAGCCCTATTTAAATCTAAGAAGAAGGATCTTATGTATGTTTCATGCAATACAAGGACCCTGTAAAGCTAGCTAAAGAAAATTTTGGTGAAGAAGCATCAGGGATGGTGCATGTAGTAAATAAAGAAACCACCACATCACCTCTACCACCAATATTTATTGATTAAATGTAATACCCTAATATGTTTTTTCATGTATACAAATAGGAGTATAAAGTATTGACTTGTCAACTCCTAGATTATAATCATTGCCAATTTGGTAATGAAGGAGATTTTTAGTGTGACTACCAGGTCAAGGGATAAAATATAAGGAATGAGATCACTTATGATATCATATTTTACAACTTTTTGGAGGATGTGGACATGTTCCAATTTTTCTAACTTACTTATTTTGTAAAACCCCATGAGGTGTTTAGGTTATTTATCTTGCATATTCATGAAGATTATATCAACTTCACAAGGTGAAAAATGAGGATTACCCCTCAATGGATTAGTAAGGTAACCAGGTTACTCTATTTTAGATTTGATGTAAATGTATGTATCAATGATTATGTGATTATTAAATAGATTGTGACATCACTAAAATACAAGAAGGAAGGCCATGCCATGTATATAATAAGTCTTACATATATTTCCATTTAGGTAGATATGTGCTTGGCCATGATCAAGCTAGGGGCATAGATAGGTGGAAGGAAGTGGATATGGACCACATATATGTTATGATACAAATGGACAAGGGGACCAACTACAATTATTCCCAATTCTTTATAATGAATATTAAAAAAGATGTTATGAAGGCACATCAATTTCCCAACCATAAATTTATATTGGGAACAATTTTTATTGTCCTTATTTTTTATGATATTGCCATCCTAAAATATTCTAGAAAATAATTAAAGTGGGTGTACCCATATGAACATAAGTTTCTCACCAGGATAATCAAATAGTTCACCTATTTTGGAAACATCACACCCTCCTACAAGGCAAAAATTAAGGGTTGGTATAAGGGGATGATCCTTTGTAAATGAATGGTGTGTGCCTAAGGATCTTCCTACATAGATGGTAAACTATGTTGAGTTCACTATGAATAAACACTAATCACTCACATAAATCTAGTTGGATACCATCGATAACTTGTTAGGATGGCTCAACTTGCCTTATGCCTTCACAACCAGATATTTCATGGACTCATATAATCTCATTATTGACACACACCTAAGGAATATTGATGTTACTAAGATTGATTTTGAGATTCACACTATTTACAATATCTATGTATATCTAGGAAGGGAAGCATATATAGAGCAACATGGTTTAGGGAAAATTGGTATCAATCCTTTCAAAATAATCATGAAAGGAAATATCTAGTTTATCTATTATATGCTACAACAATGAGGTAAATTAGGAAGCTAGGAGGTAGATAAGGAAACAATCCCCTAAATCATAAACATGCATAAAAGAGAGGGCATGAAATAAAGACAAAAGGCCAAGACCTAAGGCCACCATTTCTATCAGGGCATAGGAATAGTCTAGGGACACTCCAAAATGACAATGAAAGCCTCATCACCAACAAGAGCCAAAGGGTTACCTATAAAAAAAGGAGGACATCACTATATCTTAACCATAATCCTAATTAGATTCTAAGTATGGGTCACCCTGATTGGTAATTCCTAAAATAGGTGCAGAATCTCTTGAAGTGTAAAATGCAAAGGAAACCTCTCGTAATCCTAGAAAAAAATGGATTAATTTTGAGAAACAAATGGAAATTAAAAGTCCAAAGCCTAAATAAGAATAAAAAAGAGTGAAAGGCCCTAACATGTAAGACATTAGAATTGGTACCAATGAACAATGGGCAAAGATTCTATAAATTATAGATCTAGATTATGATCCCCAAAAGGGCAAGGGACATTTATAGGAGGTAGAACAACAATAACAAACAAATGTGGGTAATAAAGACCTTCCTACTCATGCCATATTCTAACATGACATACCAGATAAGTAAATGTATTTGTGGGAGTATTTAATTGAACATGAGTCCACTAAAAAACTCAACATGAGTTGTCTTTTATGATGGAGGTATATCATGATGAAGGCCTCTTTCGGATCTCAAAGGTTGGCACTGATATAAAACTAGAAGTGGAAGATGTTGTAGATGTGTTTTTGGTGGATCCCATGAAATTATCTCTATATTAAATAGGTAAATTCCTCATAGAGTTTTCCATAGAGGTTTTTAGGAAAAACATTCTTTATATCCATGATTTTATCCAGCTTCACTACAAGCATCGTGAGGTTATCTGCATATACTAAGATGTGCATATGAAAAGGTGTAAGCTCAAGGAAGAAATTGAAAAGATTAAGTGATAATAGGATGAATTTTAAATGTCTAAACTTAGGGAATTAGACCTTTATCAAATAATTTTGAGAAGTGAACTAATACTTATAAATGGTATGCATGTTATTAGTTAGGACATCAATAAATTGGAGATGCTCATGGACCTCTTGCCTAAGAAATGTAAAAAATAAGTGAATCCTCAATAGGTTAAGTTATGTGAATATGAATAGTTTACAAAGGCCATAGATTTTTGTCATGCCTTTTTGAATGAGTGCCACTATTCCCATCATGTATGGGGTTTTCATAAACTTGGTATGACCGAGTAAAATTTTGTAAGTGTCACTACTAATTGAGGAATAATAATTCTTAATTGGTTAATAATGCACTAAATATCAAGGATATGGTCCAACATGTGAAATTATTATAGGATGTTAAAGAAATAGAAATAAAATAAGCACCCATTAGTAGGATCTTAATGTTAGTTTCTCAACATTTAAGGGACAAGTTTTGGTGGAGGTCAGGTCACTCGAGGATGGCCACAAAGTTGTAAGTTCTTAGCTTAAAATTTTGATAACTTAAGTAGATGGTTTTCTTGAGAAATTTAAAGAAATGAAATTATTGGGAGAAGTGGAAGTTATTACATTTAATATTCAAATAAACATCAACCAATGAGAAGATCTCAAACACTAAGTTTAGTAGGTGAGTACAATTTTTTTGTTATCTAAGGAAATAAAAATATAGTCTAGGTAAAACTATCAATTTAGTCCAGGGTGATGGTAGACCCTAAAATTTATAATAATATATATTCTAAGTATTTTGGAACCATAACATGGAGTAAGGGCATGAGAATATTATGAAGGACCTCGGCAAAGGAATAATGATGTGAGAGAGAATGGTGTAGAAGAGATAAATGGAAGAATAATGTAGAATACCTTTGTGTAGAAGATCAAGTTATGGAAGATAAGGAAATGGAGAATGAGGAACATCAGATACAAGACTTGATAAAAATATAAAACTAGGATAAGGGTGCAATTATTAGAGATGATTTCAAATTAGTTCATAGAAGCATCAGATATTACTCAAGCATGAACCTAACACTGGTTTATGAAAGAAGAAGAGAATGAAAATGAATATCTAGCATAGAGAGTATATATGGGTTGTTGTTCTTGAGTCAAAAAGGACTTAATTTTAAAAACTCACCATGACTTATTTTTTTGAAACAATCATTGGTTTGTCATATATAATATATTAATAATATACATGAGAGGGATTAGTTTGTGTATAAATACCGCATATATTTGCATATGAATGGTTGTTAGTTGAGATGTCAAGTTGTTGTCAAGATACATATCTATAAATATTGAGTACTAAATGAAATATATTTGTATGTTATCAATTGAGATTAATGAAATCACTAATTTTTATGAATCTTGTAGGTTTTTATTTAAGGATATGTATGATATGAATCATATCTAAGATTTTTAGATGCCTAAAACCCTTATGAAACCTTGAAATACACCCAATGAATAAAATATACCTTAATGTGCATTATAACAAAGTGTTTGAGCCATGAAATGATGTTTATGGTATTATTAACTCTCTTGAGCATTACAACAACCTATTGGTTGGCATGTGTAGGAGTTATGTTGTATAAAATAGGCCTAAAAATGATAATTTAAGCCTATAATCAAGGAAATGGTTGAATTTTGTGTATATACTAACTAAATAAGGAATAATGGGTCCTAAAATCCCTAAAACCCCTTTTTAGAACCATCTACATGGTTATTTATGATAGTTTCTATGTGTAGATAGATTTGGGTCTTCAAACAAGTGACTGTGTGCATATAGATAGAGAATGAATGGCTTGATCAAGCCAATTACATAACTCCAAGGGACTTAAGGGGTGTTATTCATGTTAGATACAATGAGTAAGATTTTTTCAACTCATAGTGAGGTCAAAATTCTAAAAAAATTACATATACATATAGTTGTCTAATGGCTTCATTAGACAATGTCATCTAAAAAGGGCAGCAGAAGGAAAAATGAGGTCATGAGGGATCTTAAAATATTAATGAATATCATAATAATGTTTTTATAATGGTTTATGTCATATCTGATCGATAATAAATTTGATGTGTCTAGTCATTTAGGCATTAAGACACTAAACACTACTCAAAAAGCTTATTTCTTCCCCGAGAGGTGACTTACATGATCATCATAGTACAAATATTTTGTATGGGAGGATATGAAATTTTGGATAGGTAGAGGCCTTAGTATCTAGTGTTTTGTGTCATTGTTTTAGAGATTCAATACCCAAACTTTATGAATCATTATTAAGAGTCCTGAGCACTCTTAAACCTCTCTAAGACCCTAGTTAATACTCAAATGACAAGAATTTATGGATAAGGAATAAAAGAATATTTAAATAAATTGATTAAAACATAGATAATATTTAACACACATATAGGCTCATGACCATGTCACTTTGTTGTATGGATGGTGTAGGGACTTGTCAAAAATAGGGTTTTTTGGGGGAAAAGTGTAGAAAAAGAGGTACAACGTAGTTTAAGAAGATGCTAATAATTAAATAAGAAATTTTGGAAAAATTTTCACCTCCTCAAGTAATTATAAGATTAAAAACATGCATGTAAGTATCTCTACAACTCTCTTCAAATTGCCAAGTCTGTGAGACCTAGTCAAAATGGCCTAATTGATCAAATAAGACTAAGTTGTAACTAGAATAATCCAATATACAAAGACTATTTATGGAGTTAATTGGTTATCTATAATCATCCATTATTACCCATTGAAGCAATAAATTTCCATATTTATGAGCATTCAAGAAGGTTTCTTGGTAGTTATATGGATATGGTCAACCCACAAAGAGAGTCAATTAGTTGATGCTTTATTGAAGATGATTGTTTACTATTTAATGTTTGTAATATTTAAAGGAGAAGAAATTAAATGGATATGGTGATAATATAAATTTCATGGGTCAAAGGTTACTAAAAATAAGATTTGACCATCTTAAAAAGCCTTTGAAAGCACTTAAATGCATAGAGAGATGTTGTAACTATCATGTATGGTAGTTATGGTCTCTTGACTTATTCAAGGATTGATAAACCACTCCCCCTCTTTATCTCTTTATTTAATTATATTTATTGAGTTGGAAAGGCCTAATTTGGGAGTCCCTCAGGTTGGTATAACAAAACTCTACTGAAATTTTTCCTTGCACCTTGAGTTAATAATAAAAGATTGTTGCAGACTTCTTCATTATTGATAGTGTGTATTTTTATTGTTGACTTGCATAAAAATATGAGATTCATATTATTTTTAAGGTAATCTCATTCAAATAATTCTATTTTTTCATCCTATATGGGTCATATGAAGTGTTAAGAGATATAATTTGTGTTGAAGAGTGAGTTAGTTTGTAGTGTCATATATATAAACCTCCATTCCTTTACCTTCAAGTTACAAAAGTTTTATCTAACATTCATTTGAAAAGATCATGTTTAAGATTATGTTAAGTTGTTATATTTTATAAAGTATTTATATTTTATTCACAAGTGTGCTTAGGGACAAGGTTAAGAGATGATCATTAAATAATTGGTGCATCACCATCACTAGTGTATGTTTTTATGTTATCTTTATAACTCTTTTCACCCCCAAAGAAAAATAAGTTTTAGGATAAGGATTTAAATTTAATAAATTAGAGGAGATATCCTAATAATATATAGGTTTTCTCTAGTTATAGGTAACCCACAAGCTATATACCAATCTAATATTAGTCCAAGTTTGAAGGAGAATTTAACAATCTACTTTATAGGGTGCAAATTGGGTTGTTAAGAGTGCTCCCATGACCAAATATGCAATAGTTTTGAATAACCAATGCTCTATCCTCCTCTATAGGATGCTAATGGATATATTTATATATATGGGATATGACAACTGACCCCCACATATATACTCACTCATGCTCTACCATATCTACCACCACATCACCTAATCCAAATTGAAAAAACTACCCACCCTTTTAAGGTAATAATATGCCATTGAAAATAACCATAAGGGTTAGGCTGAGTTGGTATGTTGTCTCCTCATGAAGAAACCTATATAATTAAATTTTACCTTTGTAAATTCTAACCATGACATGACCAAATAATGTTTGCACTATCACCATCTAACACAATGAAATCAAATATAGTCTAACCCCTCTAATAGAGATATGAAAGATAAACCAAACATCCTCTTGTGCAACATTAATCTCTCTCATCACAAAATGGAAGGTGATAATTTATGAGTGCCACCTCTCTACAATGGTTATCATCAATTTTATTTATGTCCAAACAAGTGGAATATGTGCCACATCTAATAAGATAAACACCTCCTATAGGCCATATCCCTCTAATTTTATCTCTAAATCACTATCGAGTGTCATGAACATGAAGAAATAACTAATATCCACTTCTAAATGCATAAAATGTTAGATTATTAGTTTTTTTAACACTAAAAACATATTAACTACACTCACATCACTTTTGGGCCAAGTTCACATCAATTTCTCTTGAGAACTTATTTATTACACACCTCTAGGGGAAAATCTACTTGTCCAAGAGAAAAATAGATTATTAAAAATTTAAAATCACCTTTAATCAAAAAATTTATTTAAATATCCAATAATCACGAACCCATGTATCTCATACTCAAATATACTAATGAATTTTCAACTATGCTACTTAGAATTAGTGGCTTCATTCTCGACTAATTTTCAAATCCAAGTCACATTTTGTGAAACTATCTTTCTCATTCACAAATCCATGATCCCTTTTTAAAAGCCACCCAAAAGGTAAAAGCTATTAAAATCCTATAAAAAATAGTGAAATAATTAATATGCACCATGAAGTTGTGTTAAAACCTATCAAAGCCACTTTTCATAGTTTTAAAATAGCTGAGTAAAATTATCCCTCATAGAGACTTAAGTTTACTCCAAATTTTAACCCTATTAAAATCACTTTAATGACCAAATTAACAAAAAATAAAGTACTCACTAGGTCACCATTCTCTATGACTCTTTGAAACTCTTGAATGCACTCTCCTTAGTAGTGGGACACATAATACATATACGTTAAGTAACTATGTGTCACTTTAAATCAAAATTGGTAGAGAGGTAGGATGAAAATGAATAGATTTTCACCCCCTACCTCATATTTAAATACCCAATTACCATATTTTTAATCCTTCTACCATCCATTTTTCCATATATGTTCATTTTTCATCCCATTTTCACCTCACATCCTCATTTTCATCGTAATTTCATTCACATCATTAATTTATCACAATATAGTAATCTAACCCCATTTATATATAACTGTTAATAATAATTCTCCCATCATATTCTAAATAAGGCCCTTAGGGAACCCTTAACACATCCTCGTATCATTTAATCCCTTCATCATCACCTTAATCTTCCCATTTAGGGATAACTACATCAGCCTAAGGTCCCTATGGACTATATAGGAAACTCTTGGTCACATGGGGTGTCCAAGGTTAGTTCATCCCCAAATTTACAATCCTCTATATAGTGGACACTCATCTTCATATCATTTTTTCACTTATACCCTATCTTTCACACTCCCATAATTATGTTTTCTCATTTAATCCTTGAGCTACATCATAAATTAATTGATTGATCTATCACCCAATCATACCTCAAAAATCTCCCTAACATGATTCCTTACTTGGGATACATCCAAAGATTGTAAATTTTTTATATCCACGTAATCATAGATCACATATCTCCCTGACATGCATCCTTCTGAGGATAAGTCTAAATCTAGCAACATTGTTTAATCAATTATTCCATCCAAATCCACAACTCTACTTGGCATTACTCCTTACCTAGGATACATTCAACACCTATGGTATCCTTTTTTACCCTTCATATATATATTCTTCACTCAAATGTGGTATTCACAAGGCCATAAAATCATCCTCTTCACTCTTTTTCATATGTATTTTCCATGGGAATTATCAAACCTGCATTTCATTATTTACGTCAATACTATTCTTCATCATCACTGTTCATATCCATAACCTTTTTTATAAACCAAATCTTTTTATAATTATCTTCACAGCCCAATCCTCATTTCTATTTCAAGTGGTCATCTATCTTACTCATCCGCATATGACCCCTATAGGGGGTATCACCTATCCCAAATTAATAATTCATGAGACTATTTTATTATTTGAATTTCCATTACTTCTTATGATCATAATGCCCTTTCAAAGTGGTGAAAAATGTACACATAAAATTCACCACTCTATCACTTGTTACTAATTTCATCCTCATTTCATATGAAATATATTTATTAACTACTTTTATATAATTATCCATACTTTATTCTAATATACTACTCTAATTCTCCCTTATATATTTAATACATCACACACTAACCTTATAACCTCATCTCTCCCAATTAATTTTCTTATTAACACTTCATTCATCCTTAATGTCTTCTTACACAATATTTTAATAATTCTAAATTCCTTCCCAATTACCTCTACCTTCCTCTAGTACATATCATAAAAATCATCCTCTTCATCATACTATAAACATAATTGATTGACTCTCATGGGTTTTATAAATATCTAAATTCCTAGAGCCCCTTACCAAAATTCTTCTATAATTCTCTAGGAATTTTTAATTCCTATAAAATTCCTCCACCTTAGATCTTCATCCTCCAAGGATGAAATCTAACCCTTCATCTCTTCCATCAACCACTATTTAATCAACTACAATCCCATTAAATTTTATATTTTGATTATTTAATGTCTATTTAAATCCCTGATAAAATAGTTCCACTTCCATGTCTCTATCATAAAAAACTAAGCATACATTACTCACTTGTTTCTACAACATTGAGAATCACAAGAGAAATCTAATAATTTAAGCAACATAGAAATTCTATAAAATCTTTAGAATAACCTAAAAACATCAATAAAAAGTCAAATTATATGTAAATTTGAGGTTTAAGGAATATTATTTGTCTTTCATTTAGTTTGATGTAATTCTGTCTCTTTTTCTCTAATCCGAGGTTGTTTAGTTTAGCTAGGGAGAGAGTTGTGTCTAAGATGTTCATGACTATATCTAATCCCTTATAATCTAAATTAAACATACACCAATATTTTAATATTAAATAACAATGATTTGTAGTTGAAACCATAACTTTAAATTTTGAAGAAATGCATGACAAAATATCATGTCATTTTGAATTTTAAAATATGTGCATGGATAAACTTCATTCCTTTAAAGTTTGAGAATGCACATGAACAAGTATCATTCCTATTGAATATATGTTAAATGATATATAATGACATGAATATATATGATCAATTATAATTACATGTGAAACCTGTAACTATTTTTCAAATACCCATGCATATTCATTTGAGTATGTATTAAGCCATATTTGGAGTTTTTACAAAGTGAGTGCATATGCTAGTCATATGCCCCCATAATTTGTATCATTGTGTCAATATATGTTGTTGTTTAATTTATAAATTGAGTTGATTTTTTAATACATGTTAACTATTATAGAATATAATATTTTAAATACTTTAAATCCTTGAAAACCTTACTTTTAATATTTGATACATGTACTCTATTCCAAACCTAGTTTTTTGTTATGGAAGATTGGATATAAGACAAGCCCATTTTTATTCACCCCTTTTGAGATGAGAGATGTCCTAAAAGTCAATCATCTCAAAATAAGAGTTAACTATATAATGTGATAAAGAGATATTATTCCATCATGTGGAGAGTATGTCATCACAGTAATGCAATTATCATTGAATAATGTATGTAACATCATGAATGTAGGTTATACAAGTGTAATGTCTAGATAGATATGATAATGAGGAATTTAGTAAAGTAACTATCTTTACAGTAAACTATGTATTAAAATTGCATGATATAAATCATGTAACCATTAATCAATCTCAACAATGCACAAATCACAACACATAATGTCACTCATAAGGCCAATGTCTACATATAAGGGACATGTTTAATTGTCACACATCAAATAAAACATTAGACACATAGGGATAAGGGACATACACAATGTAAAATCTTAAATATTTCATAATAAAATATCACACACTCAAGGCCAAAGGACACACAAATTAAATAATAAATGTCTTGCCTATAGAAAAATAAAATAATCAGCATTGAAGGATCATAGAACAAGTAAAATTTAGTCTACACTATATATATGTATTAATTTCATATCAAAGAAAAGTAACATATCCATGTATAACATTATAATATTGTTGACCAAATTTGACCCTACAAGTGAAATTGGGACCCCTATAGGTAAAAAATCGATATTTAGGTGTTTAAGGAGTCTAATTAATATTTATTAAGGTGTATTATAGATCATTTATTATGATTTAATTTTATATTAGCCTTGTTCATTAGTCATTTTAGTCCTTATGTCCTTCTAAGTCATTTTGAGGGTCAAAATGAGCATTAAATGAGTTTTAAAACCTCCTTGCAAAGTGTGAAGGTGTAAAAATGATTATTTAATACCAAATGTGTCCTCATATGTCGTAATAAACTATTAATAACTAAAAAATGGTAGGTTATTCAGATGAAAGAATGATTTCTTGAAAAAGGGAAGAGTTTGGCACTTGTACAACCCATAAAGGAGTATGACATGTGGGATAAGGTCATGAGAGGTCTATTCAACTTCCTCAATCTCAATTCCACATTTTAAATCCTCTAGAAGTTCTAATTTTGATCCAAAACCATTCTACTCCTTCTTCACCCTTCTAGACACATAGAACTAGTTTTCAAATTTGTACTTGGTACAGTCAGTTGGAGAGGTTTTAGGAAAAATAATCATAGGGGTGTCTTATAAAATTATTCATAATACATTTTATGTTTGGTTATATAGTAATGGTGGTTTTTTGTTTATGAATTGTTCTTAAGAAGTTGACCTTTCCAATTTACTTGCTAATCTATGTACCCTTTATGTTTTGCCTTGGTTTGGAAAAGTGCATATAATTCACTTGATGATGTTGTTTCTAGTTGATTTTTAAATAATCCTAAAATTGTATCCATGCTTTTTTTAATGTTTTAATGTGTTTAGATGTACAAATCATCTCAAGTTATAAGTGAATGCACCATTCTATGTTACAGGTAGTTTTTCACCATTTTCAACATCTTCATGCTTTGATGATGGTTCTAGAGGATTGTCATAGTTTAATTATCATGTTTTAATTTTTTTTATAAATATACTCACATTTCAATCTCATCCTCCAAGGCAACATTTCATGATTTTTCATCCATAACTATCATATAGTTAGTCTGCTCTATAACTATCATATTAATCAACTTGTGAAGTGTGAAAAGCACTGAGACACATATATGGAGTTTTGTTAGAGGTAATTAAAATTTTAAAACATTATCATGGTTTTTTTAATCAAGTAATCATTTCACTTATTATAATAATCATTGTGATACTCTACACATTCACCCACATAGTCATATTACAGAGAAATACACCTACAAGTGCTTTCATGGAGGGTTCAATGTTGAAAAAGAACTGTAAGAGCTTCTTTTGAGTTTTGAATCATATTTGGGTTTCATTTAAACACCATTTATGGTATATTACTTGACTATTTTAGGTATATTCCTTGGTACATGGACCATTTCACATATACTACCTACATACTTTTCAAGGTGTACACATAGGTATATCATGATGATGTCATGCTATGATGAGAGCTTTAGTGATGGTTTCAAGATATTTGAGTTGTGAAGAGTGAAATTTCAGGTTTTGATATGGATATATAACCCATTTAAGGCCAATGAAAATGCACAATATCCATATTTTCACTTTACTGCATGTACATTAGAATAACCACCTATAAGTGGTACTACAAAAATCTAGGGAGCCATTTGAAGTGTTTTAATATATGATGAAGCTCTCCTTAATGCCTTAGTATGTTTAAAATACCATGTCATAACTTTTTAAAAGGTTAGGTTTGTGATCAAACTATAAATAACCTTAAAAAAGTACTGATTGTAGATTTAGGGACATTATCCCTAAAATAGGCAAAATAGAGTTCTCTGTCATTTTATTGATATCTTATAATAGGGATATCAATAGTTTTTAAGGAGATTAATGGTCAAACATTGTAGCATCCATGAAGGATAATATTTTTGAAAAATATGGAGTCAAGAGAATTAGTGGAATATGGTTGTTGGGGGCCTCAAAGTTGCCCATTTAAGCACTAAATTTCTCCATTAACATCTACAAGTTTGAGTTTTGAGTGACCATTGATAGCCAAGGTTGCATATGGAACATAGTATCATGTTTTGAATATCCTTATTAATTGAATGGTGTATCAATGAAAATTAATTTCATTATGATAATGTTTATATACTATTATTTGTCTTCCATGACCACCTACATGTGTTCCATCAAGAAAACACTCACCTATAGTTGGGAAGGTAGATAGTAGGTTGAACATGGTGTCTATGGGATGGCTTAGGATTATAAAAGTTGAAAATAGGTCAAATAGATACTAAATTAAAATTTAAATATTTAATAATGGATTATTAAATGCTCCAAGGTCAAACTCAAGCTAGGAATACCAATAGGTACCCTCTAAAATAAGAAATATAATCTATAGTTTAGGACAGTGAAATAGAATATTATACAATGAGAGGTGTATAGGGAGATGAAATGGTGAATGGAACTAGACGAAATTCATATTAATCATGATGGAATCTATATTCTCTTTAAATTAATGGAAAACATAGAGAAGTCATATAATTAGGCAACACATAGTTTACACTAAGAAACATTTTGCACTGTCTACCTACATACAATCTATCTTGGATTTTGAATGAATTGGAAGGTCAAATCACAAGGCTAAAGACTGAATTTTTGTATAGAGAGTCTTTAAAACTTGATTAATCTCATCCAACATTAAATTTTTTTGAGATAATAGGGGAAGTTCATTCTATTTTGTCTTAGATAGAGTGCACTTCCTTTTATGCATAAACTAGTAGGTTGGAGAAGATGGGTGAGAAAGAAGAGAAAAAAACCAAGTAGACACTTAAAAAATGTGTGATATGTTGGGATAAACATAATAAAACATAATAAACATATCACATAAGGGTAAAATTCAATATATGGTCTAAACCCATAAGAGTTGCAATCATGCCTAGTAGGCAAGGTTTAGGCATAAAGGCCAAATAGAGGGTCACTTATTATTGTAAAATGATATGATAATTAAAATGGATTATGTAAAATTTTTGAGGTCATTAAAGATATTTTAATGCTATTGGGATGTAGGGGAAACACAAATAAATCCACTTTTGGCTCAAGACAACTTCAAGCCTATAGGGAATGGAGAAGACAAGTTCGATACGAGAAGTTTGGAAGCTCATATTTCTTTTTATGATTTGGATGGAGGTTATGGAATTTTGGATAAGTTTATAGGGGCCTTGAAGATCATTCTTGTAGAATATTTTTGAAATTCCAAAATCCAAAATTCATGAACAAAGCTTAATAATAGAAAGAGGTCAAAACCCTTGTAAACCCTTAGATAAGGACCTAATTGGGAAAAAGAGGTTGGAGGGATATTCAAGGTGAGATGGAAAGACCATGAAAATTATTTATCCTTGTTTAATACTTTATCAGGATCCTCCCTATCCTATTATACTATATGGAATTATACAGATGGAGTATAAAACAAGGTTTTCTTAACTATTTTGTGCATTATGTAGGTTATAAGAGGTTTCAATAGATTTCAACTAGATGGAGAGGAAGATTTGGATTTAAGATAACTCCCAATGTAAATTTAATGCCTATGAACAACTCTTAATTTCCTCAACTAAAGCTCTCATATCATCCAACCAAAACTAGCATAGTGAACGTGGTAGTGAGAAATGTGAAAACTCTAAGTTGAAGTGATTTTAAGGTGTGCCCAATGATTATAAGTAAATGGAAGATAATAAAACATGTAATACACTCCATTTTATAAATTTTCATGGAAAATAGAAGCCATTTTTGAATCTAAGTGTGAGGGCTGACTGAAAGAGGAGTTTCTTTTGAGTGCATGTAGTGATAGCTCATTTCTAAGATTTTTTAGATGAGTAGGACTAAAAATAATAAATGGAGAGGCATGTATGAAATACTTACCTATCATTAAAATAATAATACCTATCCCTATTTATTTTTTGGATGTTAAAATAAGGCTAAATCATGAAGGTAGTTTTCTAAGCTAGCAAAGGGAATTTCATGCCACTTTCCATGAGCTTCATGACTTGAGGTGATACTTGTGCTTCCTGACCTTGCATGGTTCATTTACTATTTTATTCTCATGCATATGTAGCTTATTTTATTATATTTACAAGTGTCTTTGTGACCTTTGGACTTCTTTATTCTCCTCTCTCTCAAGTTCTATAAGAACTAGCCATTTTGGCCTTTGTAATTCATGTTCCACCTGAGTATGGTGAAGACCTACTCATTTATATACCATGGATCAATAAATACTACTAATTTTTACCTATTACATGAATTTTCATAGTTTTTTTTTACTTAGATGATTTATCTTGCTTAGTGATGACTCTTGTTTCCTTAGCATGTTATCTCATTCTCTCACTTATTTATAGTTGGAAAGATTCTTCTTGCAAGTCATGTGAAGTGTTATAGGAAGTGTCAAGGTTGAGTGAGTTAGTATATTATAGTAATGCCATATTAAGCCTATTTTTTATTCCTCCTAGCCTAAACATTTATCTTTAACCTCATAATGAAATATTGACATGAGAAGATGTAGATTGGAGAAGTGTATGTTTGGTTAGTCCCTTGTTCTCATGTGTAACATACAACTAGTTGGTACTCATCAACTATTTTGTGTATCACCTCATTTAGGATAGTTTTCTTTCAGTTTTCTCTTTCCCTTTTCCCTCACAATCATATGTTTAGTAGTGATCCAAAGTAGTATATCAGAGGAGCTGTCCCTATCTAGATATTCACCTCATTCTTATGCTCACCCATAGCCTAGAGGTGTTTTAATTGTGCCACTTGGATGAGGAGAGATAAGACATATTCTCAAAGGGTAAAAATACAACTGAAAATAAATATGTTAGTAATTAACAAGACACTTGTAAGATATGTATCTCAACATGTAATTTTTGATCATATATAAATATAACTTGTTATAATGTAACATTTAGGATAAGTTTCCCCCACCGTAAGCATGGCCACTAGGTAAAAGGGAACCCAACATCTAGTAAATCCATGTATAATATGTATGTCATAAAACACACTCATATACCTTTTTAAATGCATGTGTGTTTGAAAAATAATATTCTAATTAAAAAATGTTCAATGAAAAATGTATGTAAAGAAGTAAACTAGTAACTCATGTCATGCTCATGTCCTAGTTTTTTATTTTTGAAAATATATTGAATGTTTTTGTATTTTGATATATATATAGACATATTTGAATGTTATTTAATTTTGATAAATTTTATTTTTTGGGGATTTTTGACATATTTGAAAATAAACTAGCCCATGATCCCATCTATGGGAGGACCACAATGCATGGATTTAAAAGATAAATTTTCATGGAAGAAAAGTGTTAGGTGTATATAGATCAGAATAGTAAAAATCATCAAGTTTTGTGGCATAAATGTCTTGATCACTATTCATAGTATCTCTTTTAGGATGTATAACTCAATAAGGTAAAGGACTTGGTCGAGTTTGATGTATAGTAGTATAATGTCTCAATACCTATGTTCATTGTTGAACATGGTGAACTATTTATGGTATTGACTTATGGCACACTATAAATATTTAGATTTATTTACATTTTGAGTAACTCTTTGATATAAATATTTTATCTTAAGAAGGTGTACCACTTTTTTTATGAATTTAATGTATATAAAGATTATGTATAGGTGAAATAATTTTATTTACACTATGATCTTGAATAGGTGCACTAGTTATATTTTTATTATGAATTTTAGTAAGGGAAACAAGCAACTATGATGTTATAATGGGATGAGGATTTACTACTCAGAGGGTGCTCATATCTAATTCTTAGATATTTGACTAATTGATTGAAATGTATACACTTGAGACATCGATACACTATTGATGGTACTAAGTGAAGATTATATATTTAAGTATGTCTTGATAAAATATTAAACAGCCCTTTACTTAGTAAGGCTAGAAATGGATTATCCAATTTTCTAAATCAACTTGAAGAGTTAAAACTATCCAATATTATTCTATTTCTATTCCTAAAATGATTTAACTATTAATTATGTATCTCAAAAAATCCTATTCTCTATACCCAAAAGTGCGAATAAGTGTCATTGTATATAAGTTTTCACTTGAACCATTATCAATCATGACATAATTTATAGATTTTTAATCCATATGAGCTTGAATAAAGAGTGCATGTATGTCTAAATGACCATCAATTATATCACTATCATCAAATGTTATAAAAGGACATGATTTTTATATACCTATAAATGTACCAATAATACCACCTATTATATACATGATGTACCTCTAAATAATATGTACTTTATACCAAACCATGGTTTGGAAATGGATTACTAAATATTTTTGGCTTTACAATGTCATTTTTGTATGGTGTATCTTCCTCTTTGGGTCTTCTTAGCTCAATAGTATTATCATCGATAAGATCATATATATTATGACTTAGCCTAAAAATGTTATTTTAGAATACTCAATCCATATGTGGTAGTCATAAAATGTATTACTATCGAATCCATTATTCCATGGCTTGGTTATATTAACTGATAATTGTGGACAAAGAGATATGAGATTGAAATAATGTAATGTTTATAACAAGACATCAGGATTTTGTGGTAACCTTGAAAATTACATCCTTGATGGAGTTACCAATTGAATTTTATTTGTTGGTTACAATAATACATTGATTATTAATTTTGATTCATTATTGATTTTCTTATATTTAACTGTGTACTTTATTTTAATTTGAAAAATTATATTTTAATCACATGGGTCTCTCATTTGATGCATATTTGAGTTTGTTCTATGCTACAAACTTGAATTTCATTTCTTTAATTGTATTGCATAACTTATCAACTTTTTTAAATTTATCAATCATGATAGACTTATGGAGTGGTGATGGAAAAATTAGTGTGACTATATATTGTAATTTATGGTCTTTTATAGAATTTTTCATCTTAGCTATCATAGTTTAATATTAAATAACATATTCATTGATTGTCTTAGGGGATGCTTGCTTTAGATTTACAATTTGTGCATTTATAGTTTTTCATTGATGTTGATAGATAAGTGTGATATTAAATGATGCATCCAAGGGTTAAATGATTTAATTTATTGTATTGAGATATCATACAACCATAATAAATCATATTTTATGAGTCTTATTTTAAAAATAGTGGTTATTAAATTTTCAATATATGCATATTCCAAACATGCTACATAGAATGATCTAAGGTGTTGCTCAAGATCACCTTTCATTTCATGAAATGGTAACTTAGGAGATATAAATCATGATGGTAATGGGTAATATTATATCATAGGCTATAAATTATTATGAATAAAAGTATTGGATTTCATTCAATGCCATGCTCTAGATATACCTTGCTCTAATTTAAACACCTTAGCATGTAAGTCTATAACAGTATGATCAAGAGATTATTTATTATATGAGATTGGTGGTGGACCTTATGTAGTAACCAAATAATGTGTACATGATTCATGTGTATAAATAGGCATATGAATCTATTTTATGCTATGTGATGCCCCAATACCTAGGGATGATGACACATATGTAATTGGGGGTGTTGATATAGGAATATAAGTAATAGTAGAAACTAAAATAATTTAATTGGGAGTATTAACTTAATATTTTTTTTTAATATATTTCAATATAAAATAATACATTAAACTTATATGGATTTAATTAGTAGATTTAGTGAATCATTTTCTAAATTAATCCGATTGCTCTGTATTAGCATTATCAATCTCAATAGTCATGATAAGTCTATCAATAAGATGTGTAGTATGTATTATAGCATTTACAATGTAAAAATGTTCTTTTTATCAAGTCATGTTTAAATTTAAAAAGATTTAACTTAATGGTGATTATATCTTATGATCATTATTGAAAAAATGTGAGCTGATGAGGTTTAGGATTGTGCATTATTAATTTTATCCTTTTTTGTGTGTTTAAATTTGATTAATGCCAATATGTAATGAATCCAAATATCACCTTGGAAAGTAACATAAAATGTGATAATGAAATTGAACACGTGAAAAAAAAAATCATTTATTATTTCCATGATTTGATTTTGAAACTTTGAATTTTAAAAAGGTGTTAGGGGTGTCAATAGTCCAGGAGTGTTTGCTTTTTAGGATATCAAATATAATTATCTTAGTCATAAATATTGAACAAGTCCTAAAGGGAAATAACTATAGAGGATTTCACTATCCTTTAGCCACACTATCCCATCTTTAGGGTACATTGAGAGTAACTTCATAGGGCTAATTGCTTACCAATGCACTACAAAAACAAATAGTTGAAGGGTTCCTATAGTTGAATGGAAAAACTCTAGGAATGTGTGTGTGTGTGTGTGTGTGTGTGTGTGTGTGTGTGTGTGTGTGTGTGTGTGTGTGTGTGTGTGTGTGTGTGTGTGTGTGTGTGTGTGTGTGTGTGTGTGTGTGTGTGTGTGTGTGTGTGTGTGTGTGTATTTGTATATATATGTATGTACGTACGTATGCACATAGATACATGTGTGTGTATGCATATACATGTATGTATGTATGTATGTATGTATGTATATACATACATACACACATACACACACACACACATGATGTTGTATAATGAATTAAGTATTAAGTTAATACCCCTCATAATGAATCATCTAAAAAATTAAGATGACTTTTCCAAAAATGACAACTCATACGAGTTTTTAAAATATCAAAATATAATTTATAAAAAATAAATAAAAGAGATAAAAAAGAAAAATAAATTTAAAAACAAATCATAAAATAAGATTTTTTGCATAAAAATACAAAACTAATTTGAAACCCTAGGAAAAAATCATAAAATAAATACTCTAAAATGTATGGTTTTACAATATGTTTAACCATATTTTTATTTACAATTTTATATGTTGTACTAATAGGTCTAAAATTAGATAGAGAAATTAAAAACTAAATATATATAACTATTAACTATTGGACCCCAAATCCATCTAAGTATATATCCATGCCAACATAATAAACACTTGGGCATGAGGCAATCACTTAGTATGATTATTGTTTTGTCATTTTGTGTTGCCATCTAGTAGGCAACTAACTAACTCCCTTCTGACTCAATCATCATCAGGGAACATGCACACAAGATAATCATGACTCAATGGAAGTAGGGTAGTGGACCTAACAGAATGATTACATCTAGTGCCAACTCAACAAATAGAATCCTCCATTTATCATGGAACCAAGATGACCTAAAACACTATAAAATGGAGTTGAACATAGTTAGAGATGAGGAGGATATTGGAGTAGTGAAGACATATAGGATTAATTAAACATGTTAGGTTTTCCATCAGAGATTAGAGTTTAGTTTTGAATGAATTTGAGTCTCCCCATTATAGTGCCCAAGCTCACTTGTGAGCCCCTGGGCCTTTAGTATCTTTACAGTGAGCATTTGCTCAATTTCTATTGATATATATATATATATATATATATATATATATATATATATATATAAAAGCTATGTGTTTGAAATTTGTTAATGATGGATGGTGTTGCATCTAATGAGTGTTAATCTAATTTATGTGTTTATGACTATAGGATTAGAATAATAATGGTTTATATAATTTTTCATTAGATTGAATTCTCATATTGATATTATATATGTTGGTTTCCCTTGAGATTTATGCCAATCCCATTCATGGTGTTCCTATAGTGTTTGATGGCATCAATACCCTATATAAAAATTCTCTATGTATAGGAATAGACCTACACTTTATGATGACACTTATGCTAAAGTGTGATCATAAGCCTAAGCCTAATTGCTTCACCCAAGAAATCCATTTAGACCCCCTTAGTGACTAATTAATTCTATGTTAAGGGAACTAAAGGCTTACACCCATGAAGCTATAAAACAATGTCATATAGGCTTACACCTAATAGACAATTAGATCCTCCATAGAAAAGCTTATGACTATGAATATACCATTTCCATTTCACTAACCAAAGTCCCTAGAAGATAAAGTTACACCATGACACAACTATCCCAACACAAGCCCTATTCCTTTCTTTGTTGTGCTTCAAGTGAGAACATAAAGCTTGCACCATATGTAAAGTGATGCTAGCATAGTTGAGTGACAAATATTAAGTGCTATAGGATTATTCAAGGCTTGTGTTATGTTGTAACAAGTCTATATCTAACTTAGATAGTTATATAATCATCAAACAAGGTTGATGACCTAAGAACCTAACTTTTCTACAACATTTTGGTTCCATTATTGGGACCCATGTTGAATTTTATTGCTATAATGATAAACTAGAATGATGCTTTGACTCTCCCTCAAGAATATTGAGTGATTTATAGAATAAGTGGAGGACAAATTTATGTTCAAGCAACCAAGTTATAGAGGACATAAACTAAGAAAGTGGGTCTAGGACCATTTGTATGATGCTCTAGATGAGGTTTTATTTTAGAACTACCTAAGCAGGTGTATCAATGGTTACCTATTTATGCAACACACATTAGTTAAAGATATGAATAGTGCCTTGAGTGGATAAAAAAACACATAGAAAGGCTTGAGAACTTAGATTCCACTTGGACTAGATATGTATAAAAATGGTGGTAGGGGTTACTGAATAGCTACGTGATTGATTTTATAATATCGATATACTCCTACCTTGAAGAAGTAAAATATCAATTCTTATGTGAACCCAAATGTGTGTTTGGGAGATAGTTTATCACCAAAATAAAAAATTTGATGGTATATTATATATTTGAAACCATGAAAATGGAAGACTAAATTCCTCTCATGTATGAGTAGTATAATAGTGAGAAAGGGCATGTGGAGGTAAGGCACAGTGGAAGGGGATGAGAAATTTGACACCTAAGAGCTCAAGAGATAGGATTAGAATAAGAGGAGGCATAAGTTGATGGAAGGTATAGAACTTGAAGTACTAAGAAGACCCATAAAAAGTGGGAAGGGCATGGGGAAGGATCTCTTGAATGGAAATAGTGCTTAGAGAATGGAAAAATTGAAGCCATAGAACAAGCTCCATAATTGACAAGTAAATAATGCTCGGGGTCCCTATAGAATTTGACCATTAGATATGTTACTAATTTAGCTACCCCTTTTGAACCTATTTTGTGAGATCATGCACTCAATCCCTCAAAATAAGATAGAAGATTGATAATTGAACCCATTATCAACCTAGACTTTGATCATTTTTTAGACTTAGACCATAATTTTGTGATTGAACAAGTCATTCCTTATGAGGAGCTAAGTGAAGCTAACTCTAGACCTTGGAGTTATATCTCAAATAGATATAACATAAACATAAGCATTCTAGTCTAAGCAATGTTAGCTACATATCTTAATAAATAGCTTGAAGGAAGTGTCTCGGTGCCACTAGTTAGTAGTACAGTGCCATCATCATCTATAACACTAGTGGTAACAATAGGACCAATGCCTAGCCCAATGGCTAGAGATGTTAGAGGACCACCACCAAGATAAGTAACAAGGGGATAAATTCCTCAAATACCAGATACTCCCCCACCCTATATTTATTATGAAATAGTCATGCATCTACTTGAGTATCAAGGTGTAGAGAATTGTATATAACATGTGCTCAAGTGTGAACTATAATGGTGAAATCGAGGTATAACCCAATATGAGCATAAGGAAACCTAGCTCATGATAACTCTACTTGATCACACTCATACTTAGTATGGGAAGTTTGATCTTAACAAGGCAATGGTTCATTATGATACCCTAAAAAGGAAGTTTTTTAAAGGAGTTTGGCATACCTAAGTTTTAATAGTAGAGCATCACCATGCTCAAAGAGATTAACCAAGGATTGTTAGAGAGCATTCACTTGTATGATGCTAGATTCGAAACCCTTATTTCTAAGCTCCCTTTTTACCCCTCCCAACATACATAATGGTTCATTGAGGGATTACTAGTATAATTCAAAAGGGCATTGTCCTTGAAAACATTCATAGACCCTTAGGAAGCACTTAAAGCTATGATCATAGATGAAGTAGTAAGGAACACTAACATAAGAATTAGCCATTTCATGGAGGCATAAATTTTGTTTATGGCCTCCCAAATATAGAAGATGACTACTAGTTCATCGTAAGATGATTGAAGTGCATTATGGGGTACCAAATCTAAAATGAAGGCCATAATAATAATAACTACCTTTGAAGGAATGTGTATGATGTGCACATTACTTCTTAGCTATTAGGTTTTTCATTAGGTGTATGATGTTCCCAATTATCATTTATTACAATGCACTAATCAGGTTAACATAAACACCTATTGCTAATTATGTGATGCCTATACTCATAACATGATTGATTTCCATGTAATTTATAAAATGCATAAGAACATAAGGAGAGGCACACAACAAGAAATGGTAGTAGTAGGAGGATAAGGAGCCCAAAGAAATGATGGATATGAATAATATAATTTAGCTTATGAGATGCAAAGAGATGCCTAAAGATAAGGTCATGGATGTGATGGATGAAGGTTCCCACCATGATCATGTTATAAGTAAAGTTTGATTGAGCATTATCAACATGAATTCCTTATGTATCCAACATGTAGGTATTATTGAGGAACACACAAGGTCAAGGAGTGCCTTGATTTATACAAAAAAATGACTTAAGTTAGGCATACTAAAAATAAGGGCACAAAGATGATAAGGTGTGAGCATAAATCATAGAAATGGATTCCAAAGGTGCAACCAATTCACATGAAGAAAATCAAAGTATAGGCAACTAGTTGGAGTAGACTCACCACTCAACCATCAGTTTTGCCAATAAAATACTTATAATATGGGGAACTAAGCTACACTAAGAACATAACATAGCCTAAACCTAAAGTTGTAGCTTATCTACACCTTATACACTAAAATAATGTATTATAGTAGCTATGAGAATAATCTAGAACCTATAAGGAGAGATCTAACTAGAATGAGTCCTAGATGCACAAGCTACCACTTCTTGTAAGAAGTAGGATGGTCATGAGGCTAAAGTACAAGAACTAATAGAGATCTTGCACCTCCTAAAAATAGAAGGGATGTTACCTCTATTAAAAAACTTGCTTTTAAAACATGTAGGGAAGTAATCTATTTAAATTACTACACCATGCATGGAAAAGGTGCATGAGGTTAGGCATACCTAAAATATAGAGTATGACCAAGAACTCTTGGTGAATTCCACCATCAATAGATAGTCTATTTGTGATGTCCTTATCAACATAGGCACTGAGGTCAATATCTTAACCAAGAATGCATGGGAAAATATGGGTAAGCTAGCCTTGAGGCCTTCTCCCCATGTAATATTCATGGCCAAAAAGACTTGATTGTAGTCGATCAGAATTATGAAGGGCACCATTGTAGATATTTTGGGTGCTAAATTCCATGATAACTTTAAGGTAATTGAATTGGTTGAATAAGATAACTATCTATCACTTCTAGGAAGACCATAGTGCTACGTGAATAATTTTGGTATGTGCTTCAATAAGCAATATATGACCTTCAAAAATGGCAAGGAAAGGGTAGTGATTCCCCTCTTAAGTGACCAAGGACACCCTATGTATAGATAATTGATCTTGAGGATGGGATCAACCATATATACAACATCACAGTGTAAGGCATTGAGAATCTCAACCCCATTACTCAAAGAGTGATCTCTTGAGAAGATGGATAGTCAACCTCAAACACCATTGATGTTGCTTATGACTAATGGGTTAAAGAATATTATGAGGCCACTAGTCATAAGTGCCACTTAGTGTGTGTAAAGGATCTAACACTTGTGAGGACTAGCTAGGTCTAGATTGATCACACTCTAAAAGGATGTGTCTCTTATGATGAAAATAAAGGAAAAAAGGTAATCCACTTGATCGAAAGTAAAATTGTGATGCTCCCAAAATTTTAAGGGAGAAACTTAGAGGAAAAATATGTCTATGATCTTGAATCATGCATCCCCAAAGAAACATATAGAATGGGTGCACTAGTGTATACATTAAGAATCACTAATACCCATTGGTAGGTAGTATAAAATTCTAACTTGCCAATTTGGCAAGATGTGAAATCAACCATTTACACTAGATTCGATTGAAGTAACTTAGAATTAGATATATCAATACACTCTGGCAACTTAGATCCCATAGCACATGTGAGTTTATGTGAAGAGAAATGCACTAATTATAGTGTAACTTCCCTAAGTAACTTATGGGTGCACACCTTTTATATAACTTTGAAGACATGGGTGCAAGCATGGTATGTGGCCAATGATGCATGCCATGAAATGACCAATTGAGATTCCCTTAATGAGAAGTTTGTGCACACCTTCTCCTTTTCCTCATAAAACTTGGGGTCGATCAAGCCACTATAATTAATTTAGTGGGTAGTGTTCAAGGACATCACAATCCTTGAGGAAATCTTGAAAGACATGTTCAGGGAAAAAGGGTTCACATTCCTAACTTTCTTTAAGGAATAAAAGCTCAAAAATGACTCGAGTGAAGAAGATGATTAAACCTAGAAGGAACACTACTAGAAAAATCTGATAGGAAAAATAAATTTTTTACACCAAATAGATGATAGTGCTCCCATCAAAGAAGACCCAACTCATCTATGTATAAAGACAACTAAGGGAACTTGATAAGTTAAGGACTCACACCAAACAAAGAATGAACCATATTAAACACCACTAAAGACCATTAATGTAGACATGAACATAGAGGGAGATCTAAAGATGGCTACTTTGGCTGCATATTGGTCTCACATAGAACTAACATGCATTATAAATATCCTAAAGGAATTCTAAGACTTATTCCCTAGAAACTATCAAGATATTAAGGGCACCCACCTATCTCTTGGGAAGATGAGCATAAAGATAATTGATGGTGCTAGACTAGTTAAGAATCACCTCTATAAGATGAATCCCAACCTTTGTGCCAAGATTAAGATAAATATCAATGTAATGCTATTTATAGGGGTAATTTACCCTATAAAAGAGTATAAGTGGGTAAGCTTGATTGTGATAAGAATCAATAAATATGGGTACATTCACATTTGCATCAATTATAGAATGTTGAATTCCACTTGCATCACTGATCCCTTCTTAACTCTATTCATTGATGAAATTCTGGATGGCATCATATGATGTGAGATCTACACTTTCATAAATGGGTTTTTTAGATACCATAAAATATAGATTAAGGAGGAAGATAAGCCCAAAATAACTTTTATGACTAAATGGGGCTATTTTTCTTATAATACGATGCCCTTTAGACTTAAAAATGTGTTAATCATGTTCTCTAGATTGGTGATCATAGTGTTCAAATTCTTCATCCACAAGTTCCTCTAGGTATCCCTAGATGAATAGATAGTGTATGGCCTCATGAAGGACCATTGTGATAACTATGTCTAATGTTTGAAAGGTGTATAAAATTTTATATATACCTACACCTAAAAAAGTGTGTCCTCATGACACCTTTTGGGACCTTACTCAGGCACATCATCTATAAAGATGGTCTACTCATCAATCCTAAAAAGATTGTGATAATCATTTAGCACCATATTCCTTCTACATAGAAAGATGTTCATGCCTTTATTGACCACTATGGATATTATAGAAATTTCATAAGGATATATGAAAAGATTATGGTGCCATTATAGGATCTCTTGTGCAAGGATGGTCCATTCTATTAGGGTAAAGTATAAGAGTATGCCTTTGAAACTCAAGCTGGATAGTATGCCTATTTTATAATTACCTAACTAGATGACCCCATTCCACATCTATGTCAATGTATCTAGCTCTATGATTGGTGCCATTATAGCATAGCCTAGCAAAGGAAAAATGGATCACCCCATCCCCCTTGCTAGCAAAAAATTGATGAAGGTAGAGAAAAACTATACCATGATCGACCATGAGGTACTTCCTATGGTCTTCACCCTATAAAAATTTAGATAATACTTGTTGGAAAACCCATTCATATTATTCAAAGACCATGAGGCATTTAATTACCTCATGAATAAGCCCATTATCCATGGGCACATTTTCAAATGGATAGTTCTATTTCAATAATTCTAGTTCTCTATTATCATCAAGTTGGGAAAATATAACTTCAGCCCCAAAAATTTGTCTTGTATTGACTTTGATGATGTAGTAGTGCCTATTGATGATGATACACTAGATGCACAACTCTACAAATTCCAATGTACCCCTAAGGACATGGAAAAGATACCCACTTTTCTAACATCTAGATTTGAGCCCTAAATAATGATAACCAAAGATTAGAAATAACTCATAGTTTATGCTACCCCTTTTTAGCTCATTAGTAGGTAAATGTACAAACAAGGTTGAGATGAATTCCTATGCCATTATGTATTAGAACATGAAAGGGAATCCATTTTACATTAGGCATACAAGGGGATAATAGGAGGCTATTATATAGGAGATGCAATGGAACACAAGGTATTGTAATAAGTCTTATGGTGGCTAAGTCTATTTTAGGATACGAAAGAGTATGCCAAGGCATACAACATATGCTAGTGCATAAGGAATCCCAACCATTGAGATGAGATTCCTCTCATCCCCATTCTTTCCCAATAACCATTAGAAAAATGGGTCATGGATTTTTTTGGACCAAATATTCTCATAGTTTGGTGCATACGCATGAGATACATTCTAGTAGCCAATGGCTTTTCACCACGTGGGCTGAGGTTGTGCTAACTAAAAACTATGTAAATTTCATAGCCATAAGGTTCATATGGGATAACATCATAAACCACTATGGGTGCCCACTCAAATTTATTAGCAATAGGGGTACACACTTCATTAATAAAACCTTATAGATCTTACTAATATAATACATGGTGGCACACCTTAAGACAACACCTTATTATCCCCAAGCGATTGGAATGGTGGAATCATTTAATAAGATCCTAGGGGCATGAATCACAAATATTTATGACATTAGTTGTAAATATTGGGATGATCAAGTATTGATAGTGTTATAGGCATATCACACAACCTAAAAACTCCTAACTAAGGCTACACCATTTCAACTAGTGTTTAGTGCTAAGGTGATTTTACTAATGGATTTCTTGGTCTCATCATTATGTATAACATGAATTGGTTGATTAAATTACCAAGAATCATTCAATTTAAGACTAAAAGACTTAGAGCTCTTAGATGAGGTGCATGCCTAGGCAAGGTGGAGTCAATAGATAAAAAAGGCATGCCAGAAGATCTAGAATGACAAGCATATCAAGCACAAAGTACTAACTGAGGGAGCATTAATTTTACTCTATGACTCCAAATACCTCAAACACCCAAACAAGCTATAGATAAGGTGGATGGGTTTTTATGTCATCCATGATATATTATATACTAACACACACAATCTATGCATGTTTTTAGGTGAGATGTTCCTTGGGCATTTCAGTGACAATCAATTAAAGCCTTATAGGCATTAGGGTGGCACTCCTGCAATTAGAAAATAGCTCATTAGTCATGAGTCAATTATATTGTGAGACCATAATAAAGTTTGGTGTAAGCTGAATAGTTCTTGATGAATTGAGTTTCAGGATAACCAAATAAGTGGTTCTTTAACACCTTTTGTTAACACTCTTCTGATATCTTCATGCATAATTCTAGTCAAGTGAATCAAGCATGGATGCTTTCTAAGTGCTTAAGGCTAGACACCTAGGTTATGGGCATGTGAAGTTCATCAAATTCTAACATAAGGTGCACCAGATCTTCATGCACAAAATTCAAAAAGTGAGTCACCTTGAGGGCCCTAGGATAATTATTTAGGTGCTCCCACACATAATATTAGCTAGGAAAATTGAGTAATGTTACTTCCTAGGAACCTATGGCTAGACATCTGAGTCTTTAGGTGTATATAACTCATTAAAATTAGAAATTAGAAATTAGAAATACCAAGTGATGGATAAAGATGCATAATATAATCATGGTCATATGATGAAATAAAGGTGCACAAGATGCTAAGAGTTTAAGACACCTGGAGAGCAAATTAGTGGAGGACTAGATCAAGGGATTTATATGGGGTTGGATAGGCCAAAGTAAGAGGCATAATCATAGAGAAATCAACTAAGATAGGAAAATGCACGTGGAAAAGTGCATCAAAAATAGGAAACTAGATATTGGAAGCTAAATCACATGCATGTGATGTGATATGCCTAGGTTTTCATAAAGAAGGTGAAGGTCACACTAGGTAAACTAAAGTGTATGAGAAACACCATCAAGACAAGTTGGCATCCACTTAGAGCAAGACAAGAAGTGATCATTTGATCTGCACATCACTTTAGTAAAATACTATTATGATAATTAATTGAGTTGATGATAGAGGCATAAAGATATGCATTAATTATGTGCATAATATTAGTTTTTTATGGATTTTTTAGGTTTTGGTGAATCCTGATAATTCTAGGCATCACTACACCATCAAACACCTATAATTAAAATGGTAGATAAAATTATGGAATAAATTAGAAAGAAACTAACTAGTTAAGGTTACAAACCTTAAGATAATTTGAAGATAAAAATTCATAGTGAACTAGAGTGAACTAGAGCTGAAGTAATAAAACACTACCATAGTGAGACTTGGAGCACCCCTAGATGCCAAAAGTTTATGATTGTGTAAATAAATGAATTGTGTTCCCTATGATATTGGCATATAAAAGTAAGGGGAACAAATTTGGGAAGAACTAGGTAGTAGAAAAGTAAATCAATGTTGAGGCCACCATTAATGGCACATGAAGATCAAGAGCTAAAAGACACAATTATAGACCTCATGATTGTGAAAAGTGCCAATAAAAATTGAAGGCTTTGGCAAGATAAATAGACTGTGATTCAACACTAGCTAATTCAGGATGAGAAAGAAACACATAAGAACTAGCATTAAATAGTCATAAAAGAATGATAAAAGGGTTCACATAGAAGAATCAGTCATGGTAAAAAAGAGGGTGAAATTGGTAGAAGTATTTAGCATCTTTGAGGTTGATTTAAATGCATTTACAAAGATGTCCTATTGAGAAATGCAATTTCTAAAAGAGGTTTTGATAGGAGAGAGTTGGGCATCCTTCATGCATAAATTCTAGCTCAATAAATATAACCACCACACTATGAGTTATGCACAAGACCTAGTACATGACTAGGTGATAGACACAGGGATAAAAATTAAAGTAGGAATGACACTATTTGATGTCTCCATTTGGGGCAAATTAAAAATCACTAGTATAACTTAACTCTATAAGTTGCCATGTTTTAAAAATTTAGAAGAAATTATACAGTTCTTCCTCTCATGCATCCATGAGGACCGATTCTACTTTATAAGAAGGTGCATGAGGTTGTTAACTAGACTCATCAAGTGAATCATTAGACTCCCAGACTCTAGCATACACATCCACCAGATGATTGGGAATGATACATAAGTTGAAAGGGTCAAAAATCTCATAGGATTACTATAAGGGAGGTTTCATGTTCCGTATCAAAGATATCAAGGACCCAGGGATGAGGGTAGTTATGTGTTTGGTGAGTTTAAAAATGTGTCTTGGTGGTCAATGGGTGGATATCATAAATACCTATCTATGCATCACCTACCACATGGCATAGGAGGTCAAATTTAACATCACCAAGTTTATAGTGGAGGAGATGGTGAAGAACATGCTTAAGTGACAACACAAGAGACCTAGTGGGGGTCAATTTTGATTTTGATTATCATGGAGTAAATTAGAGTGCTAGATGGAAATAAGGATAACCTTTGGGTCTTCTTGGTGCATAATAACTCACCAAAATTAAAATATCAATACTTTACCTACCCTAACCTTATCTAATGAATATAATAATCATGTAATGGGGTGGCGTGTCTAATACATCAAGGCATTCAGAGAGGAATGGTGTATTTTTTAGGATCTCCCTCAAAATATATTTAGCACAAAAACCATTATTGTAATTAAATATTTATATATAGTGTAATTAATGCTCATAGATGGAAATAGATTCAACTAGCTAAAGTTCCCATCTGCCTTCTCAACTAAATACATTAGGGATGCACTTCAAAGAATCCCCAATGCATAATAATTACACATCTTAGTAAAGACCATAGATTTGGAATGAATCTAGTTATGGTACCAATACATGCATTTATGGGAAAATGTAACCATGGATAAAGAGGATGAATTAGATTATACTGACATCCATCCCCTTCAAAACAAGGTCATACTTGGGTACATCCACATGCTGACTATGAGATGAAGCTAAGGAAGAAGGGTGCATGTCCTAAAAAAGATGATGATGTTCCCCTTCAAATTGGTGATGAAGGGAAGTTGGCACCATTAGTAGTGAATAAATATCCCCAAAATAAGGGGGAGACACTTAAAGAGATATAAAAGCACATCATACTAAAGATTGCCTCTATACCAAAGAAGAAGTATATGGCCTTCACATCAGGGCTTGCCTTACCCAATCTAAGGGAGAAGAAATATAATAAGTCCAAGGGGCTAGTGAAAATTCCCAAAATAACCTAGGTAGAGATGGAGGAGAAAGAGGTGCATGAGTATGTAGAGGTAAAGAAGGAATGTGAAGATTAATAAGAGGAAGAAGAGAAAGAAGATTAAGGGTTAAAGGTATATATCATCTAATAAGAAGGAATAGGGAAATATCCTAGTGTTATAAAAATTCTTGAGGCTCTCCAAAGCATCACTAATACTATCCTTAGGGAAGAAAAAAATACATCAAGCACCCCACCTCCATAACCCGTTATATGGCCTCTATAAATTAAGGAGGAAAAGAGGATCTAGTGGACATAAATGAGCCTTAGCAAGGACCATATAGAGTTAGTGCTAGAGTTGGATAAAAAAACAAAGGACATGAATGCCAAGGACTTGACACTATAGAAAATTATGAAAGTAAAGGCCAAATGAATAAAGGCTAAAGAAGAAAATGCCATAGTACAGACCAAGAAGAGGAAGGAAAAAAAAGAAGGCCCAAGAAGAAATGGTCAAGAGAGAAATGGAAGAAAAGAAGGTTTCCAAAAGCATAAAACCCATAAAGGAAAAAATAGTAGAGATGCCTAATTCCCCCACCAACATAGTGGAGGAAGTCACACCATAGACATGCCCAAGTAGTGAAGGGATGACTAGAGACAAGGAAGGAAATACTAGCACCTTAAGAGAAAACATAGAGAATGGAAGAAACCCAATAGACCTAGGAGGGTGAAGCTATCACTAATGAAGAAGAATAATTAGACAAAGGGGATAATTTTGAGGAAAAAATACTACCTAAAAAATAATATATCTTAGAGGAGGGTATTGGGTAAAGCACTAACACTAAAGAGGGAGAATAGATAGAGCTCACCATCAATGAAAAAGAAGACATCAAGCTGAGCCTATGAAAGAAGGCAAAGAAGGGGTTCATTAATGAGTACTATTATATGATGGAGTATATAACCTCTAGATCTACAATGATGAGGATGTGCCAAAAACTATCCTTTACCTTCAATAATTATATGGATGAGCCTCATTTTGAGGTACCATAAAAGAAAATCATAAACATAGATCAACCAAAGGAAGGGCATGACTCCCTTCTTGTCAAACCCCACATAATGAATCCATTAAGGTCAACAAACACCCTCATCCAAATGGCCTCTAAGGTATCATTAAATGACATCATTAATGATGTCAGAGCCTCAAGTTAGAAGAAGATCATGCTAAAGGCATAGGAGGAGATCAAGGCCATGACATTCAAGTTACAAAAATTGGTTGATTGCATAGAGGAAGTTGAGTCATCCCTCCTAGACAACATTGACACTTCAAGTTTCTTGGAGGTTGATAAGGTGTGTACACTAGTGGAGAAGATGTTCCCAGTATTGAAGGTGGAATTAGTGCCAGAATAAGAGGAAGACCCTTGTGCTACCATAAATCAATAGCTTTCCTTAAATCTTGAAGAGGTGGAAGACCTCTCATGAAGCTTTTAAGAGGGTACATAA
The DNA here is from genome assembly GCA_037957365.1 of Torreya grandis. Taxonomy (NCBI): domain Eukaryota; kingdom Viridiplantae; phylum Streptophyta; class Pinopsida; order Cupressales; family Taxaceae; genus Torreya; species Torreya grandis. Next base: position 1,134,868 of record JARHVA010002783.1, read on the forward strand.
ATGGCTGACATAATATTTTGTAACTTCTCCACCTAGGCATCAATCATTGATACACACCTCAAAAAATAAAAAGGGGATAAGGATGCACTAATGGCATAAGCATATACTATGATCAAGGTTGAGCACATGCATATTATGGTGTAGGTTAATACTTTGAGTGCCCAAATCAAGACCTAGGAGTAGGACCTAGAATAAATCTTCCATGCCTTGCAAATAAATATTGTAAACAAGTAAGGATCCTAGATGGAGGTGTAACAAAGGTAAAGGAAATACTAGAGGCCTTTAGGAAAGAGTTGGATAAAAATGATGTGCTCACCCTCAGTGTTAGCTCCACAGAGATAGATAGTGTTGTATAATAAATTAAGCTCACAATTTAAGGATTTGAGGACTTCAAAATGAAACTAAAGGAGCACACATTCAAGTTTTATGCACCACAAGCATTGGAAGACTAGTTTGAGGGTGGAATAACAATTTTTATGGGGTAATGTTGGGCCCAAAATCTATCTATGTATAGATCCACACCAACATAGTAGACACTTGGGCATGAGGAAATCACTTGGTATGATTGTTGTTTTGTCATTTTGTGGCTCCAGCTAGTAGGTGGCTAATTAAATCCCTTCTATCTCAATCATAATCAAGAAGTGGGAACATGGGATAATCATGACTAAATGGAAGTAGGGTAATGGATCTAGTAGAATGATTAAATCTAATGCAAACTCAATAACTAACATGCTCCATTCACCATGGCACTAAGATGCCCTAAAACACTATAAAATAGAGCTGAACATAATTAGAGAGGATGAGGAGATTGGAGTAGTAAAACCCTATAGGATTGATTCCAGATGCTAGTTTTTTGACTAGATATTAGATTTTTTTTTTTATGCCTTTGAGGCTCCCCAATATAGTGCCCAAGCTTGAATATGAGCCCTTAGGCCTTTAACAAATTTAAGATGAACATTTGCTCAATTTCTATTGATATATATATATATATATATGTGTGTGTGTGTGTGTGTGTGTGTGTGTGTGTGTGTGTATATGTGTGTATATATATATGTATGTATATATATATATGTATATATATATATATGTATTAATTAGAGAGGATGAGGAGATTGGAGTAGTAAAACCCCATAGGATTGATTCCAGATGCTAGTTTTTTGACTAGATATTAGATTTTAGTTTTTGATGCCTTTGAGGCTCCCCAATATAGTGCCCAAGCTTGAATATGAGCCCTTAGGCCTTTAACAAATTTAAGATGAACATTTGCTCAGTTTCTATTGATATATATGTATATATATATATATATATATATATATATATATATATATATATATATATATATGTATGTATATATATACATATATATATACATACATATATATATATATATATATATATATATATATATATACATATATATATGTACACACACACACACACACATAAGCTATGTGTTTGAACTTTGTTAATGATGGATGGTGTTGTGTTTAATGAGTGTTAATCTAGTTTATGTGGTTGTAAATATAGGATTATAATAAGAATGGTTTATACAAATTTTTAATAGATTGAATGCTCAAATTGATATTATGTATGTTGGGTTCCCTTAAGCTTCCAGCCTAGGTTAAACATGGCATTATTGTAGTGTTTTATGGTGTCATTACCTTGTATAGAAATGATCTAAGTATAGGAATGTCCCTACATATCATGATGATAATTATGTTAAATTAAAATCCTAAGCCTAAGTCCTTCACCCATGTACTTCATTGAAACCCCTGTAGCAACTGACTGATGCTAAGTTAAGGAAACCAAAGGCTTACATACATGAATCTATAAAACCATATCATATAGGATTGCCCTTAATATATATTTATATCCTCCCTATAGGGTTTTCACCCATGAATATACCACTACAATTACACTAACCAAAGTCCCTAGAAGATAGAGTTGCACCATGGCATAACTAGCCCAACATGGGCCTTGGTCCTTTCTCTATTGCACTTCTAGTGAGTGCATAAGGCTTGTGCATTATGTGAAGTGATGCCAACACATTCAAGTGAAAAATATTGAGAAATATAGGATTATTCAAGGCTTACACCATGTTATAACAAGTCTATATCTAACTTGGACAACTAGATAAGTGTCAAACAAGGTCGATGACTTAAGACCTCAACTTTTCTACAACATTAACTATGACTTTTTAACTTGGTAAATATATAAATATAATAGTTTTGGAAAATAATAATAATATATGTACTTATCTTGAATATTCATTTATATTAACTATTTTTAATATTTGAAAGTGTGAACCAATAAAAAGTAGGGATGTGAATGTTATTGATTAGTAATAGAATTAGATACTATTTATGGACATGTCTATGCTTCTTGGATAGTAATGCAAATTGACTTTTTATTGATTGTATACTTGTCTCAATTGAATTTGAATGAATAATGATAGTGAAAATTGAGAAAAACATAACTATGATACTCTAGGTCTAGAAAACTAATTTGAGAATATTCTTGGATAACATCATTCTACTCAGATAAAAATATAAGATGCCTACATTTTTTTACTATGGTCTTGTCCACAATATTTGTGTAAAAAATATATTACTCTACCTTTTACACATGTGTCTACTGATCAATCTAATATGATTAGATTTATATTTTTTATGGGGATTTTTTTTCTTGTTATTTGGTTTGAAACCCTAGGGGACTTTATGAGAGATAAAATTGTAAAAAAATAGGGGGAGTGTAATGGAATGAGATAATCCCAATCACCCCTTTGATAATTTAATTATACCTTCATATATAGATACTCTAAAGAGGAAAATAAATCCCACATAATTCTCTCACCTAGTTATTTTTAATTGTGTTCCTTAATTATATGTATGAATCTAAAAATATGTATTTGATACTTGAAAATGATAGCTATTGACTTACTTTGAGATGATTTAAACTTGTAATATTATTATTATTTATGAATGATCTTGATTTTGTAAATAATTATAAAATTTAAGTAGTTTGTAATTGCTTAATAAGTAGTTCCAAGCTAGGAACCAAGTCCCTTTGAAATGAGGTTGTGGTTTGCTTATTTAAATAAACATTTTGATAATTTCTTTTGAACAACCTTATGAAATGTGTGCGAAGACACAAAATAATATATAAAAATTTATAAAATAACATTTATTTAGCTGGGATGTGACCAATACATGTGGATAGGTCTATGGAAATGGACCTATATGTCTAGTATAGACCTGCCATTGATAATTAGGGATAATTATCTTGAGCTGGAGACAATCAAGTGTAACATAAACTATTTTATGCATTTAAATTGGAAAGTTATATGTAATATTGATGAAAAATAAATAATAATGTTAGGAACCCATATCCTACCCTTCTTTGTTCATTATTAGTGTATAAGTTGTTATGGATGCATATGCTTTGTAAGTCATCCCTTTAGCATATTTGAATTATCCCACATACATGAAAAATAGTAGTTGTTAGAATATATTTATTATATAAGTGTTGAGTCTCAATTAAGGCATCAATGAATAATATTGTATTAATCTTGCTCAAAGGAGGTTTCCCCCTCGAAGTGGCCTATGATATAGAGGTTATTTTCTAAAGTTTATTTCATCATTCATTTATTTTCTATAATTCATATATCTATGCAAAAGGATCCTCACATCTAGTATCATAGCACTTTCTTAGCTTACGAGTAGATTTTGGATATATTTTTTAGTAGTGGCCTTCCAAGAGTTGTGCCATTTATATAATTATTTTTCCTTTCCTTTATTTTTTCCATATGCATAATAGGTTTAGATAAGGGTAAATACCCCTCTACATAACTATGGGAAGTACATGAGTATAAGCCCTAAAACCCATTATGAGGAGTACCAAATAACCCTATAGTATTTGGCCCATTGAGAGGACCCACTATCAAAAAAGGGAAATGGACCCATCCTAATTGATTAGTTTCTACTTGTGAGGTAAACCAAGAGTTGTCACTTATGGGTAAATTTATGGCTAGAATGTTTTTGGAGAGTGGTACTCATTCAAATATCATTGGTTTTCAAAGAGACTCCTTAAAAGTTTTATGCCACTAATAAAAATTGATGCCCATACCCAACATAATAGTTTTATAATATCAATAACAAATTGATCATAGTTGAGGATAGTTGGTCACCATGCACTTATAAACAAGCTTTTCATAGGAGCAACCAATCAACAACCAATTTGAGTAATTTTTTTTAATTTTTTCCATACCTCTCCATATATAGTTTTTTTGAAACTCAAAATTTCTTGAAACACTTGAAATTCCATTCTACACATTTTTTTCTTTGAGGGTCCATATCCAAATTCCACTTCTATTAGCCAAAAATCTCAATTTTTTATTTTTTTGGGTTTTTCCATAACTTATTTAGATTTTTTACTTCTTACTTATAAACTTTACCACAATGTTCCTTTCTATTTTATTCTCCTCTATCCCTCTTTGACAAGTTTTATATTTTTTTTCATTATGATTCTGAACTTGCCCTTTCCTTCATCAATCCTAATTAGGAGGTACCAAAAAAGTAGTAAAAGTACATTTACCCCTTCCAATTGAGCCCAAATTAAAAAAAAATTCCCTACTGACTATGTCTTAGAATTTTTTTTTTATCCCTTTCCAGAAAAATTTCTTATGGTAGCCATTTGTGTAGGCACAAATATCATGGAGGAAGAAATTGCAATATTGAAATCCAAGTCATTGATTTAACTAGTATGATGTGTGGACTGAATCAACAAAACATCCTTTTAATCAATAAATTATAAGAGTCTTCTTAAGAGAATAGGTTCTCTTCTCCCCACACATAACATGGGCCCAATCTATACTTTCCATGTTTCAATGGTATAGATCCTACAAGATGGATATATTGAGCCAAGTGATTCTTCAACCTTCACAATACTTACTCTATCAACAAAGTACCAATTACTTCCTTTTAATTGAAACATGAGTCACTCAAATGGTACCATTGGCATCTCAATTTAAATTATGAAACCAGTTGTAAAACCTTTGCATCCTTTCTTCTAGGTAGGTCTAGTCCCTCTCTATTCAAGGACTTTGTAGGAGCTCTCACCAAACTCCACTAAGCAAGCATTTTTCATGGTTATCATATTGAAGTTTAAAAACTGAATAATTACACTGAAGGGTTATCAGATGAGTTCTTCAAGATTTATTATTATTATTATTATTATTATTATTATTATTATTATTATTATTATTATCCTCCTCTGTTAGAGTAGGTTTTTTCTTCTTTTTCCATATTGATTTATTATGGACTTTTTTTCCTCACTTAGAGTTGTCCTATTTTCATGGATACACTTACTTGGAGTTACATTTTGAATAGATGAATATGAATTAACTCCGTTGAATAGTTATTTAGACTAGGGTATTTAATATTCTACTATTGGATCTCTACCCTACTTTCTTGGGGGAGTTATTCATGCACTCCTATTTGCACATCACTCTTGGTAATCTATTATTCTATGGAAGATTGGTTTTGGCACTTATGTTGTTTATATAATATTATCATGTATGTGATTTCATTCTCTTGTATCTATTATGTTATATACATGGTTGACTCATACATATCATAAACATATGCATTCTCTTAATCCATAGATCTTGGCATCCACTGTGATATGGTATTAGAGAAACTCTTGTATTTGATTGTATATTTTTTTATTACTATTAGTTTCATTTGAAACCATGAGATGTATTAGTTGTAAATAAAAGCTAGTTTTTACAATCCATTTGTTAGAGTTTTTCATCTTTAATGGAGTCATTTTTTTTCATAACTAGTTCATTTGCAGACATTACATTATTTTGGTTGTTTTTTATGACTATGTGTTATGTGTGCCTTGGTGCATTCTTTTTAGAAAAAAAACATGTGTGTCTCCATATAACCTCAATTCTAGTCTCCTCTATTCAGTATCAACCTATGCTTAGCCTTAGCTAGTTCTACATGTTCAACCCTAGTTTTGTATTTCTTCTAGATTATCCTCGACTATAATATTTTCACCTATTAAGAATACTCTCATTTTTGACCAGTCAAAACTACCACTCCATATAGCCTCTGCCCCTAAATTGATTGGCTTAGCCAAATAGCCATACTAGAAATAGATTTTGGCTATAGAAGGGAGATACATTCCCCCTATAATCCCATGGCTAGGCATTTTCTATGCCCAGTGCATACATTTTTTATGTGTGATAGTATTCAAGAAACACAAAACACTCTTACAATTTCAAAGCCTTGAAAGTTTCTTCCAAAACAAGCTAAGTCTAGTTAAGTTTTCCCTAATGTTTTTTAGCACATGGAATTTTTTTTAATATATTGATTTAAAACAAGGTCAAATAGGATAATTTTATTTTAATTCACAAGTAAAGCATAAGAGGATTGGTCAAGTCTAACATTGTTAGTGGAGATTTTTATTATTTTTATAAAACAATATATTGTGGGAGATATTTAAAAAGAGCATGTTATTCATTCTTTCACTTTCTCACATTATACTTGCTTATTTGTATGCATTATCAATGGAGTCTGATGTCCTCTTTTGTTTTCAAAAGATCATATTTTAAATCATTTCATTAATTACTCAAGATGCACTATTTGATGAGTCTAATTTGTTTAGATCACACATTCACAAAATTTGGGGGGTTCACCATTTCATAGTTTAGGGGGGCTGTACTATGATTTTTAGGTCACTCTTTGCATTCTACATGTACTTTAATTTATGAAATAACTTCAACTTGAACTAATAATACAACTCATTTCTACACTAATGGTTGAAATTTCAATTAACCCACTATATCCCTTTAACTATCATGAATAGAACATTGAGATGACAATCATTCTAAAGAGTACGGGTTTGTATAGGACAACCATGGGTGATGAAACTACACCTAGCACAAATATAAATATATTTAAGTGGTATAACTATATTGATGAATAATATGGCCTATTATGTCTTTATATAACACCTAATATCTTATTTCACTTAGAGCCTACCAAATCAGCTCATGATGTATGGACCATTCTAGGTAAACTATTTGGGGATAAATATGTAGTGAGAGGTCACAAGCTTGAGAATGAACTCATTATCTTAAGTCCTTGAAACTTTGACACCCTTCAATATTTATTCACTATATTCAAGTTCTTGAGATTGTAGTTGAAATATTATGGGATAAATAAAGAACATGACCAACTTGTTCTTTTGATACTCTCTAAACTAGGTCCTAACTATTCAATCTTTATATCTACTTTTCATGCCACTAAAATTTCTTTTGGCACTACTTGAAAAATACCCCAAATAGATGCTTTCATTTCCAATTTAATTATAAATTAATACAATTTGATCCAAACAGGAACATTGAAGTCCACAAAAACTCAATCTAATTATTTAGAATCGAAAATCAAAGAATTCAAACAAAGAGAAGAAAAAGAAGAATAATGATCAAGAGAAGAAGAAAGAATCAACTTCTACTAAAATCAACACTAAAGCCTCCTCTTATAATGGAAAATTTAAGAAAGAGAATGTCAAGTGTGCCTAATATAATAAAAATGGGCATGATGAAAACAAGTGCATGAAGAATCAAATAGATCACCTAACTCATCTCCTAGATAAGAACAACATAAGTGTTCCTTAGTCTATAAAACATAATTCATATACCTAAGATTATATGAAGGCAAAGGCAAGGGGAAAGAGAAAAAAAAGATAAGGCTCTTTAAGTAGTTACATATTTAACATCTTCATGGTTTATTGACTTAGGTGTTTTCCACCACGTGGGATCTCCACTAGTTGAGTTTTCTTCTTTAGAGCCTTTTAGCATGTCTTTTATTAGTTTGGGTGATGACACTTATGTAACAATTGCATAGAGAGGGTCTATTGAAATAGAAGGAGGAACATTTAATAATGTTATAATATTCCCTTCTCTTTCAACTAATCTCCTATCAATATATCAAAACACCCATATCAATAAAGGCATGATGGTTAAATTTTTGCTAGATTTAGTTATCATCAGGGAGTTACATTGTGATTTTGTAGTGGTAGTGGGTAGGGAATAACCAAGTTAGTTTATACACATCACATTTTAAATCTTCTTGAACAACATTGTTGACTCATTCAGATAGAGTTAGAAAATTATGGCATGAGTAGTTTGGCCACCTTAACTATTGCTACCTTAAACAACTGACAAAAAATGACATGGTCATAGGCTTTCCTCAAGTATAATTATATAAGAGAATTTATGAGGGTTGCTCTCATGTAAAGCATCCCAAAATAAAATTTGACAAAGGAAAAGCTTGGATGGTCTCACAAGTATTAGAGTTAGTACATAGTGATGTATCTAGGCCTTTTCCTACTCTATATTTTACAAGGGCTAAGTAAATTCTCACTTTCATTGATTAATTATTGATATATACATGGGTCTACTTTCTTAATCAAAATTATAAAGTTTTTTACATATTTTTAAGGCATTAAGGCACTTGTTGAGAAATAATCTAAGAAATACATCAAGGTTATTCAAACTAACAATGGAGGTAAATATTTTAACTGTAGATTTGAGAAAATTTTCACCATAGAGGGGATTGACTTGTAGTGGATAGTTACCTACACTCCTTCATATAATGTAGTTATAGAATTCAAGAATAGTTCCTTGAAATATATGGTTAGCTATATGATTTATCTGAGTCCTTGGCACCTTAGTATTGGACTAATTACATTAATTTTGATTATTATATTCATAATAGGGTTACTCAAAAAGCTTTGAAATTCATAACACCCTTTAAAGCTTGTCATGGAAGGAAACTTGATTTTGACAACCTTAATGTTTTCAAATCTCCATATATGGAATGTATACTGAATAATATATGAAAATTTATAGAACCTCAGTCTAAGCCTTGCATCTTTGTAGGTTATCTAGATGGTATCAAGGAGTACTACCTTATACATCCAATCATACATGAGTTTTTCATAGATAAAAGTGTTCACTTTCAAGAGTCCTAAAGACTCAACACTTGAAATTTATTCTCTTTATTAGATTCATTTAGATTTGATGATTCTTAATCTGACTTGGATCATCAAGAGTAGGTTCTTGAGTTAGGGTCTTGTTATTATTCTTCCAATTGTGATAGCAAGGGTAGTGATGGGGACTATTATACATCAACCTCTAGTCATGTTTCAAATGATGAGGATTCATCAACTCACTCACATCCATCCCCATTTAGGATAGGCAGACACTTCAAACTATGGGTACTTGGATAGGAGATATAGTAGATGACAAATGTACTTGGGAAGATTATTAGCATAGTTCACATGCTTTATTTACTTTAGTTTTTAATTTATAAACATTATGAGAGGCTTCAAGCATGCATGAGTGGGATAGTGTTATTCAACAATAATATTCTTCCTTGATAAAAAATCACACTTGGGATTTGACTTCACTTCCTAAGGGAAGGAAGATGGTTTGATGTTGGTGTATATATCAAACCAAGTTTATAGAGATGGGTCAATTGATAAGTATTAGGCATGATTATTCAATAAGTGTTTTTCATAAGTACTTGGTATTAACTACTTAGAGACTTCTACACCAATTATAAATATGAATTTCATCCAAATCACACTAGATATAGTTGTAACACATGGTTGGGATGTGCACTAGATGGATGTGAAGAGTGCCTTTATTCATGAAGACCTTGAGGAAGAGTTCTACATAGAACAACCACCTAGGTTTACTCAAGATTCAACCTTAATTTGTATACTTATGAAATCCATTCATGTCCTCAAGAAATCCCCTTGGGATTGGTATGACAATATGGATTCCTTCTTCCTTACTTCAAGTTTCACTATGTGTCATTCAGACCCCAATGTATACTTTTTGTGGTAGGATGATTGTTTACTGATATTGGTCCTTAATGTTGATGATATTTTGATCTCTAGGAGTTAATCATCATCTATTAAAGTGGTGAAGATATCTATAAATTATAAATTTGACATGATAGACTTGGGTCTTCTATATTACTTCCTTGCCATTGAGATTTCACAATTTGATTTAGGGTTTTCACTTGCATAGCCTAAGTATGATCTTGATATTTTGACTTAATTTCACATGGCTAATTATAAGCCATCTCTAACTCCCTTTATATTAGGAATCAAACTTGAGGCTGATTGTTATACACCATTAATTTATTCCACTTGGTATAAACATATTATTGGTAGCCTCATTTATCTGACTCATACCAATCCCAGTATTTCATATATAGTAGGAATTTTTTCATGATCCATGCATGAACCCCATGAGCTACACTAGAAAATAGCTAATCAAATACTCCACTAAATTTATGTCTCTTATATATTCAAGATTCAATATATATTTAGCACAAAGGTTGACTTGGTTGGTTTTATAGATTCAAATTAGGCTGGCAATATTCAAAATCACAAGTCCACTTTAGGTTACAACTTTTCTTTGGTTTTGGTCCTATAAATTAGTCTAACAAGAAGCAAAATGATATTGATATATCATCCATAAAGGTAGAGTATACAGGATCTACTAATGTATCTACTCACTCTATTTGGCTCCAAGGGATTATATCTAAGTTTGGGATTCTTTTTAGGAAATCCACCACCATCTATTATGATAAATAGAGTATCATTCAGATATGTAGCAATCTAATTCAGCACCAATGGACCAAACACATTAAGATTCACATACATTTTATTTAAAGTCTTATTCATGGTTAGGTCATTAACTTAATATTTTCCCATTATTTAGAGTAGGATTTAGATATCTTTACCAAACCCTTCACTAAGAGAAAGTTCATTCATATATGATATCTTCTTGTGGTGTGCTCTACATCAATAACAACATCATCTTTTGGGGGGAGCACTTTTATCCTCTTCAATTATTTTATGTCTCTCTTTTTCTTTTAGGGGGGAGAATTTCCTATGGGTTTTATCATTTTATCTACTTTATGGGAGATTGATTTATAGTGGGTATCTAATTAGGTCTAATTATTAGGACCCATTTTTGTACACTACCAACCTAAGTTGTGCTTATGTGGTGATAGAACAGGGGTTTTCTTTTTTCCATATTTATTTATTACAAGATTTTTCCCTCCCTTAAAGTTTTCCTAAATTTGTGGATAAGATTGTTTAGGTTTAATTGGATTTAAATTTTGACTTAATGAGTAGGAAGTAACTCCCTTGACTAGTTATTTTGGGTATGAGAGTTACTCTTCTATCATTGGCTCTCTAACCTCATTTCTTATGGGAGCTACTAATGCACTCCTATTTTTACATCTATATTGGTGAGATATTATTATATGGAAGATTGGTTTTAGATATTATCTTGTTTATTAAATATTATCATGTATGCGATTTCTTTTTCTTGTAGCTATTGTGTTGTGTATAACTTTGACTTGTGCCTACCGCAAACCTATACATTCACTTGATCTAGATATTGCGGCATCCTCTCCAATAATCTTAAAGAGCCAATCTACTTAGATGAGAATTTTTTTTGGCCCAACAACATGATGGATGAATTGGGTATAGATAAGTTACCAAAAGATAAAATATTAGCACAACATTGACCCCCAACTTTACCACCTGTAAAGAACACATAGAATTAGAAACCAACCACAACCATATGGGTCAGGCATATTATTAAGGTAGAGATGTGAGATTATAAGGAGAAAGGATTATGATATAATTTTGATGAAAAATGGGTTAAGGATCATAGGTGCATCACACAAAATATCTATTTTCTATATGTGGAATCATGGCAAAAATAAGCTAGTGAGCCTAATATCAAATAATAATAGGATGCTCAAGTAGAATAAAACCCTTCAAAGGACTCAATGGATCAAGAAAATCAACCTAATATCTCTCTACATGTACTAGTAGGTATTATCACTCTTCAAACCATGAAGGTCAATTGATTATTTAAAATTATCCCTCTCACAATCCTCATTGATTTTGGTAGCACTCACAATTTAATCAATCCCTTTGTTACTAAGTAGGCAGACTACCTTCTACACCCTTTATCTAGCTTTAAATTCATGATTGATAATAGAGGAAAATATCAATATAAGGGAATTTTTAGAATGCTTATTCTTATAGGTGATTACACTTTTCAATCAAATATGTTTTCCTTACCCTTAGGAGGATGTGATGTGGTCTTAGGGGTGTAATGGATCTGCACATTAGGACCTACTATATGGGACTTATCTAAGCTTTGGATATAATTCACAAATAATGGATAGAATTACACATTAAAAAGGGTTAGTTCCTATAACATGGACAAGATTATAAATAAATGATCACATGAGGCTTGTTGACCACTTTATAGTCTTATACCTAGAAAGAGGTCAACCCCAAGTCCTTGAGTCCTGATGTAAACCCTTTAGTCTTCATGATTATTATTGATCTTATGGGATTGATTTATTCATGTAGTTAAATATCTTATCATAATGTAACATTGCTTGATGTTCTCCATAATTCTATTTCAATTTGATTCAAGTTATTTCATGATTCTTGATTATGCATAGAGGTCCTTGGCTAGTTTGGTGGACCTCCAACATGTGAGAAATGCCATGGTGATGGAGAATTAAGAAGGTAATCTAATGAGAGATTATGAATACCTATTTTTTACTTAATAACATAAGGTGTTCTCATTTTTCAAGTTTTAAATAAAATTATGAAGTGTATTAGGGTTCATTTTAAATATTTATTAGTTCAAAAGAATCTTTTCAAAAAAATTACCATGATACTCTTTTCATATGTCCCTTTAACATCATGTGTATGAGATAAAATCAATGTTTTATGATGATAATTATGCCTAATTTGACCTTGATGGGCCACTAAGTCACCCCCCACACCTCCAAAATCCTTCATAAACTTCATTAGACTACCACTAAAGTGTTTCATGCCTTAAAGGTCCATTTGAAGACTTATTTCCACCTCTCACTAGCCACATGGGCCCCACACATGCCAAACATGTGTCCTTTCAATTCCTCATGTCATACCATCAATTTAAAAATCCATTTTTACCTTTTTTTTCCTCCCTCTACCTTAAAATGGTAGTTATATCTTAGAGACATGAAGAAATGGTGAAAAAATGGTGTTTTCAGGTGCATTTGGTGAGTTGTATGGAATGGTATAGTCAGTCTATACAAGGGGAAGTTAGGTACTATAAAGGAATTTAGTATATATATATAGGAGAATTTTTAGGGTCAAATAAAGGATAAAAATTCCAAAACCATTTATCCTTCACTGACTTCTTTGTAGACCCAGACAACTCCTCAAGTTTATGCTTATAACATATAAGAGAGAGAATGGAGGTCCTATCTCTTGGCCATATGAAATACACTCAATCAAATTCAATCCATGTGTATTTATTCCTATATTGGCATAGTAAAATTTATGAACATTCCTAAAAAACTTAAGGAATTTGTATTCCATCCTCATCTACATAGGCCAAGTTGGGTAGGATGGTTTTCATGGATTCATGGCTTGCCTACTCAAATTAGAGATTGATATTATTTTATCAAGCCTTGAATGGGCCTATCATATATATTTTATCACTTTTATCACATTTATGGTCTCTTATAACTATCAAAACTTCAATACTATCTCTTTTCTATAGCCTACAATCAACTTTGGACAATGAACAAAGTGTTAAAGTGTTTTTTTAGAAGTTGTTAGCTGAGTTAAAGAGTTGGTAGAGTATTTAATGTTTCACCATGCCTTCTTTCTTAGGTTGGATGTCCAATGGAATCATTTTAATTTAAGGTGTCTTCAATAATAATGAGCTTCTATATATGTGAGGTCTAATGTGGTGAACAATGTGTGTGATTAAATGACATATACAAAAACCATCAAAAGCAACTCAAGAACATGGAAAGAGGTGTTGACATGATAATAGATCATCATAATGTCCTTGTGAACAAGATTTTGAACTTATATGGGAGCCTTCAAGGCTTATAAACCATCCTCCTCATTTCTAAGCTCACTCAATCAGTTTTAGTATAGTTTAAGATCTTTTGTAAAGATTAAGGTTTCTCTAAGTTTCCTAGGTTTCACTTTAGCATTGTGTGTGCCCTATTTCTTGACTCTAAAGTGGTATACTTGTTTGGTATGTATGTGAGGGTTTTCAAGATTCATGAGGTCTATCTTGGAAATTATCCCACACTCCATTCCACACCATTTTCATACCTTTAAATCTCATGTTATTCCCCACTACCATTATACTATGTCTTACCCCTATTTTGATGTTCATGCCCATATTTCACCCACATGTCACCATCCTTCATCCATGCATCCTTCATTAAAAGGATATACCATATGAAAAAACCTAAGTACCCATGCCAACCTCCAAATATAATGACTTTATATAAGGTTAGACCTTTGTAGATATATACCCTACTGAGGAGGCAAATAACCACCTACAGCTAGCCTTTTTTAGCCTACAATGCAAGAGTCTCCAAGAATATGATGAGTGAACCATCCATGGTCATACAATATGGTATTACCTAGTGAATTAATTATTATAATTAATGAAAGAGAAAATAATAGGTCATGAGAAATGTTATATGGCTCAAAACACCTTAATCCCTTAAAAACTCATATCATAGGCCACTATAAATAGTCTATAGACACATGAATGCATATAACCTTATTAGTGCATATTAAAGGACCACATATTACTTGTGATGAGATTAAATTTTTATTCAAGGGAAATATAATAACCATACTAAGGAGAGGTGAAACATTAGTGGACATCACTCTAAAAAGGCAAAATTATAGTCAACATAGGTTTAAAGACAAACATGCCTAATTGAGCATGAATATGCCCAAAAAGTGGGTACAACAATGATTGAAGGTTTTCAAGTCAAGTAAAGATCTATATGATGTCATGAACTAAATATAGATCATAAAAATAAAAAGGATGGGGTATCAATAATTTAAGACAAACATGACCTAGCCTTCATGTTGAAAACATCACCTACAACTAGCATAAAGTGTCATTCACTGATCTAGAGGTCAATTCAAAAAAGGTCCTAGATCAGACCAAATATTATACCATTGTGAAGATCACATCAAGATATTTTTGATGGTATGTAAAACTCTATAAATAGATCTCATTTGATCCTTATATAGTTGGTCAAATTTCTAATCAAAGTAGGCTAACAGGGGGTTAATGCTAGTCAAACATAGAAAAAATAATGATCTTGGAATGTTTATGAACTAGTTCCATGGTGTAGAGCTCGTTGAGAAAATTATGACACATTTTATGGTTTAAAAATAGAATCCATATGTGAAATTTATGATCAGTCGAAGTTATGGTCAAAGTGATGATGTGGCCATTAAGTGACATGGCTTTATGGCTTGACTCGAGTCATTAATATTTATAAATTCCACCTTAGTAAATGGGGATAAAAATAAACCATCTTAAATTAGGGATTAATTATCACCCAATATTTTAAAATGTAATGGATGATTTAAAATCCCATAAAAATCAAGTATGGGGTAATTATAAAATATATTAAAATAGATTATGGATAATCATCCCAATCAGAAAAAGTGGATGTCCCACAAGTATATAAAGGGGTGAGGGGTTATTTATAAATCAATGAGAATTGGAATTAGAATTTAGTGAATTCATTCCAAAGTCTCAAATATCTCATGGTAGATCTGGAGCCAAGATCCAAAGCCAAAGAGCTGAAGAGTCAAGAGCCAAGAGCTAAAGAGCTAGAGATAGAGATGATTCTAGCCATATGCTAAGTGTCTAGATTTGAGGTCATTTGATGCCATTTTCAATGCCTCAAAGTAAACCTTTGAAGATTATGTAATTGCTAATATAGAGACTAGTCTACATATCCTAAGTTTTGAAGAACTTAGAAAGCTTTTCAAACATTAAAGTGAAATGATGAAATGTTCTCGATTTCGAGATGATTTCAATAGTATGTTGAAAGACCTATGATGATTTTATTAAATCCATTTTGTAATTCCATATTTGATACTTTTAGATAAAATCCATAGGATTTTGGGATTTAATTAATGATAGTAAGGTGGAAGGTTTGTCTATGGGTTTTAAGACTTTCTGAAGGTTTGTTGCTGAATTGTATCCAGTCTTAGAGTATCTATTTGACAATTGTGAGGGTTGATTATGTACTCACTTTTCAAGGAAATGGATTGGTTTGTACTATAAGTGAACCTAAAGATGTAAGCATTTTCAAATTTTATTATCAATTACTTGTCATGAGTTGATTTTATTTATGTATTATTTTTCCATATTTTGATTAATTTTGTTTATTAATCATTATTAAATGCATAATTAGTCAAATATGACATATTAATGAAAAATTGAGCACTTCAAGGTTTGATTTAAATATGTATTAAAAATTCAAATTTAGTTTCATTTCCTTGAATGTTTCAAAGAAAATTGTAATTTGACTAAAGGATCTAAGGTAAATAATTTTTGCATGGAAATAAGTGCCAATTTACAGATCAGGTTAGTATCAAAGTAGTTAGTATGTTGGGTTAGCTTCTAATTGTGCAGATTTGATATCATTTGGTTTTTAGTATTATTTCATACTATTTAGGCATGTTAATATTACATTTTTAGTTTATGGAATTAGGTTTTTTGTAGAGAATAGGAAACCATGGGCAAAGCCTTGAAAAGAGAGAGGCTAGATGAGCTTGAAAGACTATATCAATCAATCTAGGAAGAGATTGCTTTCTTAAGAGCTCATTTTTACTCCTTAGAGGAGGATATTTCCCACTTAAAATTAGAGAACAATCCAAGGATGATATCTTGGCATAAATGCATGATGAAGAAAAACACTGTCTTCATCAATTGCCTTCCACTACAGATCAGGCACTATTATTGATGAGTGCACTATAATTTGTTCATTTGGTAATTCCTTTCATTTAGTTTTAGATGTTTCTTTTGGTAGTTTTGAAAATCATACTAAGGGAATTGTATCTAAACTATTATTGAAAATGAGATTTGATGGAAGGGGCCTTGGAAAGAATGACCAAGGCATTGCTAACCCAATATAAGTAGAGCATAGAAATTTCCATGTAGGATCAAGTTATGCTAGTGAGAAAGTGGATATTGGAGAGAGATTTTGAATTACTAGAAGAGGACGAGCTTCAAATAGATAAGATTCAAGGCCACTAACAATGCAAAATTCCTCCTTATGAAGGAATGGTGAATAGTATAAGAAATCAGGTAAAAGAGGTATTGAGATTCCACCTCCTCATTCTTACACTAGAAAAAGCACCAATAAAAATGCAAATTCTAAGATTTTGACTCACTTTTTCCATTTAAGAAATTTAGTTTCAATATTTAAAAGATATTGCATTCTATTCCTTGTATGTTTTATAGATTAAATAACCATTGTGTTGCATATTATTGGAAAAGACAAGCTTTACTAAAGTAGTTTACAAGTGCTAAAGACCATTCTCATACTGGAAAAGCGAGAAATGGCAAAAGGGTGACCTAACCCAAGAAGAGGGATGTTTTCACTCATTATCATATGAGTGGACATCAGATTGAGAAGTGTTGGAAATTTCAAGCATCCCACCATCCTAGTAATGGTAAGAAGAAGATGGTTTTTAAACCTATTGATAAGGTAATAAATGGAGTTTTTGTTCAATCAACCCATGAAAATGTTTGTAAATCCACTAAAGAGATTAAACACCCTAAATAAGAGAATTTGATAAAGAGGGCTAGTAAATTATATTTTAATTTCATGTTGTCATGATTAGTGGATTAATGTTTCAAAGCATTGTTGGGATTCATGTTGTATGTTGAAAAAAGACATTTACCCATGCTTTGATATATGAATTTTAGAGATACTATAGTGTTAACACTTCAAGATAGGTTCATCATGCAAAGTTTTTAATTCTCACACTTATATTTTGGAAATCTCTATTTTTTGAATCTCCAGTATTATCTTTATGAGTTTCCTATTGAATTATTAATGAATTTAACTGATTGATTAGCTTGGGAGTTTTGGCAATATTTGCACAAGGTATTGGGTAGGATTCAACTTTCTTACATTACTTTTTTTTATAATAATTTATATTTTAGAATGCATCTATTTATGGCATGTGTGTGATTGGATGCATTGATAACACCCATTGGGGTAATGTATTATGACATAGTCACAACCAATATTGTATTTTTTACATTCACAAACTTATCTTGCAGTTGCATTGGTGATTTTTGTAGTGTTTGGTGGTTCACTACTTATAGGATGTGATAATGGGTAGACAATTAAAATATGTTTTGATCTTATTGTTAGTTGCAGGATTTCGTATAAATCATGCCTTTTTTTTGCCCTTTTATAGTTTTGAGTTATGAATCATATTATTCCACTATTATCTCTATGATAAGAATTGGGTTTTGTACTTGATATGTTGTAAAGGAACATTTAGTATTAGTAGAGGAGATCACTAGGCTTATCTATGTAGAGGTTTTTATGAAGCCATGCAGTAGAGGAAGTCATTACATTCTGAATCCTAGTTCTATGTAGAGGATATTGATGGCCATGAAGTAGTAGAGGAATTATGGAATATTATGATCAATTAGTTGTTCTAATAATTTTAGTGTAGTTGCAAAACATGAGTAGACTGATAAAAGACTCATTGTAATTATTTATAATAGACTAGTATTTTAGAGGATCAAGTTAGGTACCAATTTTTGGTGGACCAAAAGCCCTTAATGGGGAGGATTGATCTAGAAGTCAATTTGAAAAAGGTCCTAGATCAGATTGAAGCTTATACCATTGCAAAGATCATGTTAAGATCCTTTTGATGGTATGTGTAACTCCAAAAATAGAGCTAATTTGCTCCTTATATATTTGGTCAAAGATCTAATCAAATTAGGTCAATAGATGGTCAATGCTAATCAAAACTAGAAAAATTGATGATCTTGGAACATTTATGAACTAGTTTCATGGTGTAGATCTTGTTGATATCTTTTTTAGCACATTTTATGGTTCCAAAAATAGAGTCCATATGTGCAAGTTATGATTAGTCAAAGTTATGGTCAAAGTGATGGTCAAAGTGACATGGCAATATGGCTTGACCCAAGTCATTAATATTTGTAAGTTCTACCTTAGTAAATGGGGGTAAACATAAACCATCATAAATTAGGGAATAATTATCACCCCATATTCAAAAATTTAATGGATAATTTAAAATCCCATAAAAATTAGGTATGGGATAATTATAAAATTTATTAAAATAGATTATGGATAATCATCCCAATCAAAAAAAGTGGACCTTCCACAAGTATATAAAAGTGTGAGAGGTTATTTATAAATCATTGGGAATTGGCATTAGAATTCAATGAATTCATTCCAAAGTCTCAAATATCTCATGGTAGAGCCAGAGCAGAGAGCCAGAGCTAAAGAGTTGAAGAGTCAGGAGCTAAGAGCTGAAGAGCCAAAGCTAGAGTTGATTCCATCCATATGCTGAGTGTCTAGATTTGAGGTCATTTGATTCCATTTTCAATGCCTCAAAGTAAATCTTTCTAGATTGTGTAAAGGCCAATATAGAGACTAGTCTACATATCCTAAGTTTTGACTTAGAGATCTTTTCAAACTTCAGAGTGAACTGATGAAATATTCTAGATTCTGAGATGATTTCAATGGTATGTTGAAAGACTTGTGATGATTTTATTAAATCTAATTTTAGGTCTATTTTTGAGACTTTTTGATAAAATCCATATGATTATGAGATTGCATTGATGATAGTAAGGTGGAAGGTCTATTTGTGGGTTCTAGGACTTTCTAAAGGTCTGTTGCCAAATTAAATACAATCTTAGAGTATACATTTGACAATTTTGAGGGTTGGCTATGTACTCACTTTTCAACGAAATGGATCGGTTTGTACTATAAGTGAACCCAGAGATGTAGGCATTACCAAACTCTGTTATCAAGTGCTTGTCATGAGTTGATTTTATTTATGCATTATTTTTCTATGTTTTGATTAATTTTTCTTATTGATCATTATTAAATGCATAATTAGTCAAATATGACATATTAACAAAAAAATTGAGCACTTCAAAGTTTGAATTAAATATGTATTAAAAAATCAAATTTAGCTTCATTTCCTTGAATGTTTTAGGAAATTGTGTAATTTGACTAAAGGATCTAAGGTAAATAATTTTTGCATGGAAATAAGTGTCAATTTATAGATCAAGTTGGTATCAAATTAGTTAGTATGCTGGGTTAGCTTTTGATTGTGTGGATTTGATATCAATTGATTTCTAGTATTATTGTGGACTATTTGGGCATGTTAATATTCTATTTGTAATTTGTAGAATTAGGTTATTTGTAGGGAATAAGAAGTCATGGGCAAATCCTTGAAAAGAGAGAGGATAGATGAGCTTGAAGCAATTAATCAATAGATCCAGAAACAGAATGCTTTCTTGAGAGCTCATTTATACCCCTTAGAATAGGAGATTACCCATTTAAAATCAGAGATGTAAGCCAAGGATGAGCTCTTAGACATATGCAAGATGAAGAGAAACACTATCTTCATCAACTACCTTCTACTATAGATGTAGGCACTATGATTGATGAGTGCACTATAAGTTATTAATCTAGTAACTTCTTTCATTTAGTTTTAAATGTTTTAGATGTTGATTTTAGTGCTTTTGAAAAGTATACTAAGGTCATTAGATCTAAACTATTATTGAAAATGGGATTCGATGGAATGGGCATTGGAAATAATGGCCAAGGCATTGCTAACCCAATATAGGTAGAGCATAGATCTTACCATGTAGGATTAGGTTATGCTAGT
The DNA here is from genome assembly GCA_037957365.1 of Torreya grandis. NCBI lineage: Eukaryota > Viridiplantae > Streptophyta > Pinopsida > Cupressales > Taxaceae > Torreya > Torreya grandis. Next base: position 1,155,724 of record JARHVA010002783.1, read on the forward strand.
GAGAAAGTGGATATTAGAAAGATTTCCTCCATTATTGGAAGAGGACAAGCTTCAAATAGCCAAGATTCAAGGCCACTAGCAGTGCAAAATTCTTCCTTACAAAGGAATGCTGAATAGTGTAAGAAATCAGGTAAAAGAGGTATTGAGATTCCACCTCCTCATTATTACAATAGAAAAATAACCAATAGGAATTTGATTTCTAAGACTTCTGATTCACTTTCACCATTTAAGAAATTTAGTTTCAATATTCAGAAGATGTTGCATTCTTTTCCTTATATGTTTTGTAGATTAAATAACCATTGTGCTACATATTGTTGAAAAAGACAAGCTTTACTAAAGCAACTTGTAGGTGTTAAAGACCATTATTGTACTAGAAAAGTGAGAAATGGAAAAAGGGTGACCTCACCTAAGAAGAGGGATGTTTGCACTCATTGTCATGTGAGTGGACATCAGGTTGAGAAGTTTTGGAAACTTCAACCATCCCACCATCTTGGGAATGGTAAGAAGAAGATGGTTTATAAAACTATTGATAAGGTAATTAATAAAGTTTTTGTTCAATCGACCATGCATATGCTAGTAAATCCACTAAAGAAATTGAACACCCTAAATATGAGAATATGATAAAGAGGGTTAGTAAATAGTTTCTTAATTTCATGTTGTCATGATTAGTGGATTAATGTTTCAAAGAATTGTTATGATTACTATTGTATGTTGAAAAAGGACATTTACCCATGCTTTGATATATGCCTTTTAGAGCTACTATAGTTGGAACACTTTGAGATAGGTTCATCATGCAAAGTTTTTAATTATCACACTTATATTTTAGAAAGATCTTTTTTAAAAATCTCCATTATTAGATTTATGAGTTTCCTATTGAATTATTAAGGAATTTAAATCATTGATCATCTTGGGAGACTTGATAGCAGTTGCATAGGTTATTGGGTAGGATTCAACTTTCTTATAGTACTTATTTTAGAATAACTAGTATTTTGGAATGCATCTATTTATGGCATGTGTGTGATTGGATGCATTGATAAGACCCATTAGGGCACTGTACTATGACACAATCATAACCAATATTGTATTTTTTTACATTAAAAAAGTTTTCTTACAATTGCATTGGTGATTCTTGTAGTATTTGGCAATTCATCGCTTACAAGATGTGATAGTGGGTAGATAGTTGAAAGATGTGATCTTATTCTTAGTTATAGGATTTAGTATAACTCATGCCTTATTTTAGGCCTTTTATATTTTTGAGTTATGAATCATATTTTTTCTCTATTATCTCTATAATATGAATTGGGTTATGTACTTGATATGTTTTAGAGAACCATTTAGCAGTGGTAGAGGAGATCACTAGGATTTTTTATGTAGAGGTTCTTGTGAATCCATATAGTAGAAGATGTCATTATATTATGAACCCTAGTTCTATGTAAATGCTATGGATGACCATGTAGCAACAAAGAAATTATGAAAGATGTGATCAATCATTTGTTCCAAGTATTGTAGGTGCATTTATGGAACTTGAGTAGACTGATAAAAGACCCATCATAATTCTTCAAAACTAATTGGCACTTTAGAGGATCAAGTTGGGTACCAGCTTTTGGTAGACCAAAATCCCTCTTAGTGAGGAGGATTGATTTAGAGTTAAATTTAAAAAAGGTCATAGATCAGACTGAAGCTTATACCATTACAAAAATCCTTTCAAGAGCTTTTTGAAGGTATGTAAAAATCTAAAAATAGAGCTCATTTTCTCCTTATGCACCTAGTCAATGTTCCAATCAAAGTAGGTCAATAGGTGGTCAATGTAGGTCAAAAAAGGAAAAATTGGTGATCTTGGAATGCTTATGAACTAGTTCCATGGTGTAGAGCTCATTGAGATATTTTCCACACATTTTAGGGTTCAAAAAATAGAGCCCATATGTGCAAGTTATGATCAGTCAAAGTTATTGTCAAAGTGATGATATGGCCATAAAGTGACATGGAAATATGGCTCAACCCAAGTCATTAATATTTATAAATTCCATATTATTAAAGTGGGATAAACATAAACCATCATAAATTGGGTAATAATTATCACCCCATATTTTAAAATGTAATGGATAATTTAAAATCCCATAAAACTTGGGTATGGGATAATTATAAAATTTATTAAAATAGATTATGGATAATCATCCCAATCAAAAAAAATTGACCTCCAAAAAGTATATAAAAGGGTGAGGGTTATTTTGTAAATCATTTGGTATTGTAATTAGAATTCAGTGAATTCATTCCAAAGTCTCAAAGCTCTCATGGTAGAGTTAGAGCCAAAGAGCTAAAGAGCCAAGAGTTAAGCACTGAAGAGACAGAGCTAGAGATGATTCCATCCATATGTTGAGTGTCTATATTTGAGGTCATTTTATTCCATTTTCAATGCCTCAAATTAAAGCTTTGTAGATTGTGTAATGGCCAATATAGAGACCAGCTGTATATCCTATGTTTTAAAGGACTTAGAGATCTTTTAAAACTTCAGAGTGAACTGATGAAATGTTCTAGATTATAAGATGATTTTAAAATTATGTTCAAAAACCTATGAAAATTTTATTAAATCCATTTTGTAATTCTATTTTTGAGACTTTGGCTAAAATCTATAGGATTGCAAGATTGCATTAACGACAGTAAAGTGGAAGGTATATCTATGGGTTTTGGGACTTTTTAAAGGTCTATTGCCAAATTATATGAAGTATTAGTGTATCTATTTGATAATTGTGAGGTTTGGCCATGTACTCACTTTTCAAGAAAATGGATTGGTTCATACAATAAATGAACCTAAAGATGTAGGCATTGCCGAACTCTATTATCAAGTGGTTATCATGAGTTGATTTTATTTGTGCATTATTTTTCCATATTTTTATTGATTTTGTTTATTAATCATTATTTAATACATAATTAGTCAAATATGACATTTTAACATAAAATTGAGCACTTTGGGGTTTGAGTTAAATATGTATTAAAAAGTCAAATTTAGTTTCATTTCTTTGAATGTTTTGAGAAATTATGTAATTTGACTAAAGGATCTAAGGTAAACAATTTTTGAATAGAAATAAGTGCCAATTTATGGATCATTCATAGTGATACGGTGAAGAATAAGAGAAAATAAAGGACTGAGGGTTAGATATTAAATATGACATTTTAACATAAAATTGAGAACTTTGGGGTTTGAGTTAAATATGTATTAAAAAGTCAAATTTAGTTTCATTTCCTTGAATGTTTTGAGAAATTATGTAATTTGACTAAAGGATCTAAGGTAAACAATTTTTGAATAGAAATAAGTGCCAATTTATGGATCATTCATAGTGATAGGGTGAAGAATAAGAGAAAATAAAGGACTGAGGGTTAGATATTAGTGTTTATGTGTGTGTGTGTGTGTGTGTGTGTGTGTGTGTGTGTGTGTGTGTGTGTGTGTGTGTGTGTGTGTGTGTGTGTGTGTGTGTGTGTGTGTGTGTGTGTGTGTGTGTGTGTGTGTGTGTGTGTGATGAATATATGCACTTATTATATGGAAAAAAAGAAAATAGTGTCCTTAAGAAGTCTTATATATTGAGTTCACACCTCTTATTTGTCCATACAAACTATACAAATCTCCACCTATAGCCATATGATTGAAATCATGTTTAGTGGATAGGTAAGTTTAAATGGTTTGTGTTTAATATATGATTCATGAATAATAAAATAAAGATAAGGGGGTATCATGTTTCATAACATCATCAAGATTAAGGGATGTATGAGATGGATAAGTGACCTATGTATTCAAAAGTGACCTATGGTCCCTAGCTTTTAGGTCTATAAGTGAGGCTTTTGATCAAACCATATCAAATCAATGAGGTCTACAAGTGAAACACAGTGAGAGTTATAAGTTGCTATGAGTATTTAGAGCTTAATGAATATTTCAACAAGTTTCATAAGCATTTCATAGGATGTTACTATATTGGGCAAAGTCTCAAAACTTCTGAGAATAGTTAGGTCAACTTTAAAGGCATACATACGTTAATAACTCAAGATAATCAGCTAATCCTAAAAAGAGATAAATATGAGGTTATGAACATTGGTTTCTATCTCAAATAGATCCTATAGCTTATTAAACCATGTTGAAACAAATAATGTGTTTTAAGTATGGTAGGATCAAGCTCAAAACCTCATTTACACACACATTCAATAGGCAATCGATTGTTAGTCTAAACAAAATGAGTATTTGAGATGCCTATAGGCATGGTAAATCCCTCAAAATTAGAATAAATGGTTATAATGACTATTTAAGTAGAATCATATCTCCATTTTGGATAGAAAAATAGTGGGTATACCCATTATTTTGTCTCAGACCAAACCTTATCTATGATAATTAGTTCTGTGGGTTAAAGGTTGGATTCATACCATGAAGGGTCTGTAGATAATTTGGATTCTAAAAAAGGTTTTGGAATAATGAAACATGGTAGTAAGGGTCCTTATACCTCCTCTAAAGGGTTTATCACATAGAGTTACTAATGCAAACAAGTAGATAAGCTTGCTCATAGACCCTACTTGCACTTCAAGGTTTCTCCAAGATCTTAAAGCAAGTTGGGTAGTCAGTGAGACATGTATGAAGATGTTTAAGACCTTTAAAATGAGGTTTCATGTGCAAATATGTGAGGAAAGGGGAAAATTGGATTAAAAACCCTATTCAAGCTACTCACCCTATATACAACCAACTTGAATCCTAACTTCAAGTGCTCACACACTTCACCATAGAGATGCTCAAGGCCAAATATCTTAGGGAATTTTAAGTATCCCTATGGACTAAGGATACATGAAATCTTAACTGGCATTGGAGGGATAACCTTTATGAATGATCCTTAAGAAAATAACTTGTCAAAATTGGTCTACAGATAAACTGAGTGTGACCTTCTAATTATCCTCTCTCCACACAGACTTTTCATGGTACCCTAGGTTATTTATGGAAGATAAGGAGGTTAATACCCTATAGGTTTATGGTCATTGGCCCTAGATTATATGTCTATATGCTATGAACTATCACTAGGACTCCTAAACACTCATAAACCTCTCCAAAACCCAATGCAGATCCATTTTTATAAATATTGACATCCTAGCTCCATATCACCATAGAATGGTCTAAAAAACAAATTAAATATCAAGAGAACATAGAGGAGAACCTATTTATGTGTTTTAGTTTTACAAAATCCATATAAAATTCTTATAAAACTATACTTTTCTAAGAAAATGAGTAGAAAGAAGGGTGTAGATATGTTTGGAATGATTCCAATCACTAGATGGGAAAGTTTAAGACATTTTTTCTTCTTATCAAGTCATTATATGTCCAAGGATACACCTAGAAAGGTCTTTGCAACTCATTTCAAAATTGTTAGTCTACAAATGTTAGTGGAAGGTGGAGCAATCAACTAGGATAAGTGAAATTCCATGTACCTAATGCCTATATAAGCCTATATTAAGGTTGATAAATTTTTTTAGGTGTAATACTCATCCATACATAGGTTCTTGATTGGTCTCTTGTAGGTTTCATGGCATCCAACTCTCACATAGTCAAGTAATTATGCCTAATAGGCCTATTTGATCTATTTGGTCAATAGGAAAGCTCAAATTTGGCATAGAGGGGATAATGAAGAGAGTTTATATAGGGTATAATGCCTATTAAATAGTGTTTTGAATGGATCAAATGCATTTTCAATAGTCATTATGAAGGTGGAGGCAATTTCAAAGCTTAGCACATGCACAAAGACTAGTGGGCTATTCAATGCCTCGTAAGAGGCCTAATCACACCCATGTACACCATGTAACTACTATTGGGAGAAGTTATGGACCAATTTAAGCATGATAAAGCCTTTGATAAGGATAACTAAAGCTGAATCAGCCCCATCACCTCACTCCAATGCCAAAAGGAGCCATTAAGGAATACCAATGCAAGGGAGAGTTGAATTTTTTTATGTAGTTAATGTAACTATAGGATTGAGTAGACCTTGGTCATTTATGACCTCTTTCTCTCACCTAAATACCACATTCCCCTCTATTTATCTCCTTTTTTGCTATTTATTTAGGCCTTATGGCCTTGTATTAGATCCCTTAGGCTGATATGGGGTTCCCTTAGGCTGATATGGGGAAACTCTACCTGACCTTGTACTCTATGAAACCTCTTAGATAGTTAATGGATTGATTCATATTCTTTATGATCAGCTTCAAGTGTATGTTTAATTTTATGATATGATTAAGTGATATAATTTCCATTATATAGGTCTAATGCCTTCACCTAGATGCTAAAAAGTGTTCTAGGTAGGTTGTGTAGTGTGTTAGAAGGTTGATGGTTAAGTTTATGAGTGGAAATATGACTGTAAGAGTCTAGAATCAAACCTTTCTCTCACTAACCTCATGTCTTATCCATAAAATATCAACCTCAACATGAAATATTTATGCTTAAAGACCATTGGGGATAGTGGTTAAATCCTTTAGTTAGTCCATTAGTGTTATTTAAGTTAAAATTGAGTGGATGAAACTACCACATTGGTGCATCACCACTTAATATTAGGTTTAATTATGCAATCTCTCTTCTCTTTTCATCCCAAATAGGATTAGGTCTTAAAAGGAAAGATCAAGTGAGTAAATAAGGGGAACTATCCCCATAAAAAATATAGAGGTTTGACCTAGACAATAGGTAACCCATAACATATAGGTCACTCCAACGTTAGCCTCGGTTTGAGGTGGATGTGAATAGTATTTTCCTCAGCAAGGGTGCAACCTAGTTACCTAATAGAGACATTACCCAACTACACTCCATCCAACTCAATCTCCCCATAATTACCAACTACTTGATTGATTTACAATCCATCCTTGATAAGGATATAACCATTTTTATAGAGGTAGTGGGTTTTCCCCCTTCAAGCCCTAAAGATCATTAAATTTTTCTCCTTCCAAGAATCATCCTACCCAACATCCATCCATACCATTATACCCATATTCAAAATAGTGATATTGAGTAGCTAGTATAGGAACACCTCAAATATAGAGTTATGTACCCATCACTACCCCATACTCATACCCAATGCTTCTTTTCCAAAAAAGGATGGGTTTTTGTGCCTTTAAACTAAATTTCATTCCCTTAACTACCTCACTATCAAATATAAATTCCTAATTTTGATCATCGATGAGATTCTTAATGAGATCTATAGGGCAAAATGTTTCTCCAAATTAGATATTTCTTCAAGCTATCTTTTGATCCATGTGTATTCTGATGACATTCCAAAGATAGCCTTATACACTCATGATGGTCATTATGAATTATTATTCATTCCATTTGGACTTACAAATGCCTCTTCAAGATTTTAGGCACTACTGAATAAAATATTTTGACCTTTCCTCTATCAATTTGCTTTGATTTTATTTGATGATATTTTGATCTACAACTGCACATGGGTCAAGCATCTACAACATATTGATAGGGAATTACAAATTCTAGTATAAAATTGATTATTTGCCAATAAATCCAAGTGTTCATTTGTTCCAGATGGAGTTGAATATCTAGGGCAAATTATTTTAGATGATGGGTTCCATATGGATCAAAAAATAATAATGACATGCAACATTAGCCTTAGCCTTAGCCAATAACCCTTAAGGGCCTTCATGTATTCCTAGGATTTAAAGGATACTACAATAAGTTCATCAAGGATTAAGGATTGATCATTGTTACCTTGACTTACTTATTGAATAAAGATGAATTCACATTGGATGCCATAGTTAATCAAGCATTTATGAAACTCAAATAGGCTATGTGTAGAGCACTAGTTTTGTCCATGCCTAACTTCACCAAAAATTTCACCATTATAAGTGATGCTTATGGCAAAGGCTTGGGTGTTTTTATTCTCTAATAGGGTCATCATATTAATTTCACTATCAAATCCATTTCTAGATGAAATTTCACTTTATCTAAATATGTAAAGTAAATGATGGTAATTCTACATGTAGTACAAAAATGGTGGCCATACTTATTTGGGAATCATTATTACATCGAAATTGATCACTTGAGTTTGCAATTTTTCCTAGAACAATGGATCTCATCACTAACATAATAGAAATGGGTTAGTAAACTCATGAGTTATGATTATGATATCACTTACAAGAAGGGTAAAGAAATTATCATGTTAGATGCTCTCTCATACACATTCAAGGACTATACTTCCCTTTATACCATCTCCATGCCCATTCTAAACTAGTTGCAATTTATACATTAAGGGTATGTAATGATCCCTCATACCACCTAATTTAGTAATTAACTAGTAATCCCTCTATAGTATGACCTTATTCATGGGATGGTGTTTCTTTGTGTTATAAGGTTTGTTTGGTGCTTCCCCATATCACATGACTTCATCAAGCCATATTATATGAAACCCATATTTTTACATCAGTAAGGCACTCAAGATTTCTCAAAACATATGAGTGGGCATGTTGAAACTTCTTTTATAAAGGTATGAAAGGGGAATTAAATAGATGGTGGCCAAATATGATACTTTCCAATGTAACAAAGGTGAAAAAATAGTGTTTCCTAGTTTGCTCAATCCCTTTCCCATTCCTACTAGGATCTGGAGATATTTCTATGAATTTCATTGAGGGATCCCTAAACCTAGAGGGAAAATAATGATATTGGTCATGGTAAACCACCTCTACATATATAGTCATTTTTTCCCCCTTATCCATCCCTATACAACCTCTATAATCACATAAGTTTTATTGGATTAGGTCTTCCATCTTCATGTCATCCCTTCTTTAATCATCTCTAATCATGAAGCAACTTTCACTAGGCATTTTTGGATGAAGATATTTTGATGCACAAACACATAAATGAATATGAGATGCAACTATCAACCCCAAATAGAAGACTAGATAGAAATTATCAATAAATGCTTGGAAACATTCCTTCATTGATTTGCTTTAAGATAACAAAAATAGTGAGCAAAGTGGCTTCCCTTTGTATAATGTGGTACAATACCTCCTACCAAAACTCTACCAAAATTACTCCATTTGAAGTGTTTTATGGTCAATCTCCCTCAACACTTCTTCCATATACCCCCAATACTTAACTAGTTTAGGTAATCATCACTACTATCTAACATCATGATCATATTCTCATCACCCTACGGAGTAGTCTCCATCTATCATAGAATTGAATGAAGTATTAGGCTAATCAACACCAATATAAATTCACTTTTAAACTCAATGATATGGTTTTTATATAGAAATATCCATACAAACAATAATTCTTGATACTAAAAGGGAGTCATAAGCTTGTTCTAAAGTTTTATGGGCCATATAAGGTTCTCTAACACATTGGGTCTATTACTTACAAGTTAGAATTTCCATTCCTCTTGAGTTCACCTAGTCTTTCATGTCTCTTGTTTTAAGAAAGTTCTTGGAAACACCATCAAAGTGAAAATAATTTTACCAAAAATTGATAATGAAGGATCCATCCTTCTTAAACTAGAAGTAGTCATTGATAGGTGCACCTACCAACTTTGCTCCTATCAATCACATAAATTTTATTTTTATAGCATGGTATGCAACCAGAATATGCAACATGGGAACTATTATTATAAATTTAGTAATGATTCCCATCTGAAGCTTTGAGGACAAATCATTTTCTTTGGGTAAGGGGATGTTAGGAACCCATGTCCTACCCTTCTCTTAGCATTATTAGTGTAATATTCACTATGGATGCTTATGTTTTTTAACTCATCCCTTGAGCATATTTGAATTATTAGAATAAATTTAGTATTTAAGTAAGCATTTAGGCCCAATGAAGGCATACACAAATATTATTGTATTTAGCTTACTCAAAATAGGTCACCCCCTTGAAGTGGCCTATGATCTAAAGGTTATTTTGGGTTATTTTCTAAAGTTCATTTCATCATTCATTTATTTTATATAGTTCATAAATACATGTAAAAGGATTCTCATAGATAAATCCAACATATAGATAAGTTACTTAAAGGAATGGAGAATAATATTTGTGTATTTGGGTGAAAGTCATGTGGTTTATGATATATCAATAATTATCATTGCCAAGTACTTATGAAGAGATTTAGGTATCTAAAACCCTAACTATGACATACAACACCATGATAGGAAACTAAAAAAATATTAATGGAAGAATCTATCTTTACTAATATACTTGGCACATTATTTGGGTATATTTAAGGTTTTATTGACTAATTTTTGAACCCAAGTTAGATTTGGTCAACCCCCTCTAAATTGAACATTATAAAAACTTGTATGAGGTCTTTTCATGATTTTAAATAGTACTAGATAGTTCCATAAGATCATATTTGTCATTATCTAGCATTGTTCAAAGTTTGGTTTGATATTTACTTGTCTAGTCCTAGGGGTCATTTATGAGGGCTTGGTGCTGTCAAACATGGTAAATGTCTTGATATAGTTTAGAGTCATTATAAAAGGTTATTAATGTGTATTTAATGTGATAATGTCATGTATTAACCTTTCACCATATTATTATGCGTTAAAATAACACTTTGACCACCTTTTAGGATTAATATGAGGAGTTTTAGATAGTTTTGCAAAGGACAAACATTTCAAGAAGTGTCTTAACATGCATGAGGTTAGGAAGAAGTCAGAGCATCAATTTCATGTCAAACCTAGTTAGTTAATTCAATTTAAACTCTAAAGAAGTTGTTCTAGACACTTGGATGACCTTTCAAGAGCACCTTTTAGGTAAAAAATGGTTTAAAAGTGTTATTTCATCTCCCACAGGTTGAATTCATGTTTTGGAAGTAGGTACATGTCTAAAATTTTCAAACTTTTCTTCAAAACCTCCATCACTCTCTTTGTAATATAGTAAAGGCAAATTTTAAGTGTTTAATACAAACATAAGAGATAGAATTAGAACCTAAAATTTTTTATAGAGGAGAGGGTCCTAGTAAGATTCAAATTAATTTTATTTTTATGTAGATTCATCCCCTCTCCTTTATGAATAATCACTAAGACCAAGAGGCATTCTAGAACAATGATTCAACCCCACATGCTAAATCCTTATCCTCAAATTGGTAAATTGAAACAAGTTGAATGTATGATAAATATTAAAGGATTGGGTTTGTATAGGCTTATTACACATTCCCCAAGTTCTATTTCACATGTGTAGGCTTAGATTGGTAAGAAAATCCATTCTTTTGAATGGTGCAAGTGATTGTAAGTGTCTTCCATTGTTTTGGAGTTTCTACAAGGTTCATAGGCATTAAATTTTTGATTGAACATGTTTATTTATATTTATAATTCATTTAATTTTTTCCAAACATATGAATTCTTTGTACTAGTCCTGTAGTGGCATCATGTTCTTAGTGAGCAGACTATATTTTAAAACTTCTTGCATAAGTGAGTTGAAAGGTTTGATTACAATGTCAAAAGTGTTTAAGAATATTGAACTCATAACCAAGGCAATGAAATATTAGGGAAGTGTTTTCGAACTCAATAATTCCAACATACACCTCTTTAAGTTTTAAAGCATAAGGAATGTAGACCTACATGTCTATAGACTTCTAGGTTTGCATCATGGTAAATTTTAGCAGTGAATATTCATTAATTCATGAATATTCCATTTTTTGGGTGATTTTTTAGGGTTAATAGATGGGTCTAGATCATCAACAATTTAGGAATATAAATTATTTTTGGGGTCAACTCACCAACCATTTATAATAATATCTTAGATTACACTTCAATTCACCACACATATATAGTGCAACCAGCCCTTGATATCAAAATATACTATCGATAACCAACCTCCAATATCAAAAAAGGAAATAAGCATAACTATAAATATAAAAGGCCATGAAACCAAAGGATTATAGCTAAATTACAACACCAAACAATAGGATTATACAATCTACAGTGCCAAATGGTAACACCCAAATAGAGGAATTGGATGATGATACCAAATAAAAATAATGTTGAGTAGAGGAACCTAACAATAATGTTGATTGATAATACCTTATGATAGTGCTAAAAGGAAGTACTAAATATAAATACCAAATAATAGTGCCAAATGATGGCATCCACTATGTGTCTGTATGATAGAACCAAAAAGTAGAATGGTGTTACCACTAAAAGGCATAACCAAACTATAACATCTACTTTATGACTAAATGACTGAATTGGATGACAAAAATGAAGTGTTACATCCTTGATCATCATAACATCTAGTGGAAATGGTAAAAACATAGTCTAATTATAAATAAAATCAATTATATTATCTTATTTTAAAGAGCCAATCAAAAATCCCACACAATCACAATGCACTCAAAATACATGTATTTTTTTAGTGTTCCATAAATTTGAATTTAAATATTTAATAATATTAAAATAATTTTACATGAAAAATATACATGATATCACACAAGAAAGAATTAAGAAGAATAACATGTCACCCCTTAAAGATTATTTTGATGATGACATGCCACCACTCAAAGATGTTCCTTTATTTTTTGATGACAGTGAGCATGACACTCAAGTGGTAAAAGAGATTACTAATTCTCACAAAACATAAAGTTTATCTAAACACTCCACTAAAAAATATTCATGAAGGAAGAGAAGTAGATGGACAATTGAAAGGTCCTTTAAGGTGGTCTGGGAAACAAAATTTCCCTTCAGAGAACTTGTAGATCTTAAAACTATTGATGATACTCTAATATAATGCATATGTATAATATGTAGCTAAAAAATAAGAATGGAACACAAAATGAAACTAAATTTAGACACAATTAGAAACATTATGGAAAATCATATGTGATAGTGAAACATCTATTGGCCATTTTTGGCTCACATACCAAGCTTCAACCTAGTTTGAGTAGATGAGAAAAGTTTTAGATGGAATGAGTGGATCAAAGGCTTAGAAGTAAGTCCAAAAGTACAAATAAAAGAACAATAGGTTATAATAATATTTACAACATGAAGGAACACTAAAAATCCTACACAAGTCTTAGAAATTCATTGGAACTTTAAAGGGACAATTAAAGGATGATTTTGACAAGTTTGATGAATTAGACCATCACCATGATGTCATGTGAAAATAAATAGACTAGATTATTTGAGCATATTTTATATTCACCCAGGAATCCCCCATGAGCCAAAGGATTACAACACCATGGAACTCTTCATGCCTAGATCATATCCTAAAATTTTCATGTCCATGAGAGATTTATAGCTTGAATTATAAAACTTCAAAGTTAGACTTGTAGGATAGGATGTTCATGCAAACATCAAATTTAAGCTCAGCATTTGGGTTTAAAGAATTATGATCACATGGATGTCAATGATGTTCATATGAACATAAATTTATGGGCGTATAGACATCAAAGTTAAGACATGGAAAATAATTTTTAGGGTTCAAAAATCCTAAGAGAATGGCATGAAGGTCAAATATGTTTACATAGATGTCAAATATGAGCATGTAGATGTCAATTTTAAGCTCATGAGCTAGCCATTAGAGTTCAAATGGTGGGTCTAGGAAAATATAACATTCCATGTTCATTCGTACATCTGGATCCAATGGCATGAGTTAAAGTCTAAACATCAAAGGATCTAGATTGAAGGTTTGTAATGCATTGTACATCATGATCCAATAATGCGTAGGAGGTCAAAAAGGTCAAGATCTAATAGCATGGATCTATGAGGCTAATGGGAGTAAATATAGGTTAGATAAATTTAATTTGTTTTATAAATATTCAATGGACAAATTTAAACCAAAGGGTAGTTTTTGACCAAAGCAAACAAGGTCTTATAGCAGTCATCCTACCACTATTAAAAATCAACTAAGTACCATTAAAAGGACATAGTGGTGTAGTCAAGATGATCAACAATGAAGTCCTAATACCATTAAAGCTAAATTTGGACCTCTAGTTTAAATATTTGAGGCTTGAAATGTTGTTTTATGACTGTGTTTACTATTTTTTAAAAGAAAGATCCATGCATATGGTGAATTCTTGGTTCTTGCAAGGATAAAATGGATCTATGTGGACCTAATAGGATATAGAACAAGGCTATGAAGTCTATAGTTCTGCATAAACTATAGGAAAACCAATAATCTTAGATTGGTTTTCCATTTATAGAATAGACCTATGATCTAGATATGGAGATAGGGTAGATATGTGATTATTGTAAAGGGTCTCATCTGTCGATGTGGCTCCATCCTCGACAAAGTAGGTAGTAACCACCATTCATGACATGGCACTGTTAGTTTTATGAGTCAAGGATTTAATCCTCATGAGAAAGTCAAGTAGACTTGGGGTCCCAAGGTGGTGAACTGTTAGTTGGATGAATAGTTAAGGGCATTGATTCTATTCAAACAAACTTTATCACCATACATAACAAACCATTTTCCTCTAATGAGATCTCTCAACCAATGAAAGGAGCTTGAGGACTATTAGAATAAAAAGAGGTTATCTTATTGATAAGTATTAATCCTAATTAGAAAAAGGCATGTGTAAATGAAAAGAATTAATGAACTACCACATTATTGATTGATCATGATGAATCCTTCTCCACTCTAGTACACATGTTTCTCTAATTTTGTTATATATAGAGGTTTTGGAACCTAAAAAATTATCCCTCTATTCCCTCTCTTTGACATGACTAGAATCTGGCAAGATTGAGCTTGTAACCTCTTGAGATGAATACATGACTATTTTCTAGTATGTGCATGTCATTTTGATTTGCATATGTGGTATAAATCTCTCTCTTGTCAAGTCCTCATCTCACATAGTTCCTAATTGATCTTGTTATGAAATCCATGTTTAGTGTTCAAATATATTTTAATTGAAGCTCACATGTGGATATGTTGACTGGTTACTATATTACATGAGACCTTTCCATCACTTCCCTTAGTTTTTGATCATTTATTGAACCTCTATATGAAATATTGATGCATGACAGATAGTTAGAATGCTAGATCTAGTCTTTTGCTTGTCTCATTAGTGTTTAATATTATCTTAAATAGAGTGGATCAACCATATTTTAAGTTCATCACCATTTTTAGCTTAGGTTTCCCTTTCAAGTTATATCTCTCTCCCTTTTCCCTGGTTGTTAGTAGGTTTTAGTTGTGAAAATGAAACAAAATTATGCATCTAAGGAGTTAGCTTCAGTAAAAACCCTAGAGGTCTATCCCCATTAGATGATACCCATGCTTAAGGTTAGTCCCATATTGAGCTAGATTTGAGAAGAGGACTTGAACAATTCCTTACCCATATAGGGTGTAATCTAGACCTCTAATAGTTTTGGGATGCGTGATGGGACCAAAGATCCAAAAAGAATGGGAAGATTATTGGTTTATCTTTCTTCTTATCAGCTTTTGGAAGCAAGCAAGTTAGCACTAATAGTGAATATGAATCAAAATTTTTGGTTATAAACAACCCAATTATGTCTCATTAAATATTTTAATCAATCTTTGTATCTCATTTGATGTATGAGGTTGATATGAAAAACAATGGTGGATACCCCTATCATTAACCTCCTTATCAGTAATTCCAACATGATCCTCATCACCCATATGAGCCTAATCAGCCTTACCAAGAGTTTTATCATCCTTATTATGAGCATTATCAACCATATAATATGAAATATCATACCAATCCTATGATAACCCTCATAAATCTTGTTATCTTGCTAATTAGGCCATACAAGTCCCAAATCAATCCATCTCAAGCTTCATGAAAACTCTGATTGACTATGAGAAAGATATTATATCCATATACACTAAGAGAAGCTATAAAGAGGAGGTTTCTAAACATTAAATTAAGAACATGAGAGAAAATTTTCAATGGGATAAAGAGGTATATATAACTCTCATAAGGTAAGGTCACTCAAAGTTTAGTTCTAATATTTTAGACATTGGTGGTCTAATAATAAGCATTAAAGAGAGGCTATTGGTTTATGAGAAACCATAGGGTCATCATAATAAATAGTATGTTCTTATAGATCTACCCTTTTCCCTTTAGGATCAAAAAAATGATTTTTATCATAACCCTCAATATTTAATCCAAACCTTGCCTAGATTTCTTACCTAGAAGTCTATCCAAGAGAGGTCTCAGAATGTTGAAGAATTACACTTTGAAGAGTCTAATTTTCAGATTACATAGATCATATAGGATCCTACATATTCAAGATTTTAGGAAGAAATCCCTATGGATCTAATCCATGACTTTGAAGCTAATTTAGCCAAATATATTTAGCTTACAAATCAACATCTCTAGTATTCAATGGTAGTTGTAGAGGCAACACAATAGCAAATTACTTATTTCACACCCATATCCACCAAAATTCCAATTCAAGAAGTTTATAAACCCAAGTTCATGACTTGGAATTAGGTCCAATAGTCTATTGAGAAAGAAAGACATTCAAGCGTAAGCCAAGATGTTAAAGTCAAAAGCAAGGCAGAGATCATTTAGCCTCTAGTCTTTCCTCTTCAAAATCCTAGATCCTTTCTTTCATGGAAATCCATTCAATAAATAGTGTAGTAGAGAGATGAGGTGAAGGTGATCTAAGAAGAGTAACCTCAAGATAAAAATTAGGTATCTATGATAAAATCTTTGGACTTTTCTCATCTTGTTTAATACATTTAGGTATTTATTATGCCAATCTTGTAAAAGGAGCCTATCTTTTTTAAAGAAACTAAGGAGGTTGTAGATGAGGTGAATGAAGTTAACAAATATTTGAAATGGGTTTCAATTGAATATCAATAGAATTTCATCATTGAAACACTTGTACTCAATTAAGAGATTGATCCAATCATATAAGTTGTATATGATCCAATCAAAGAAGTTGTTACTGAAATTGAAGATCAATTAAGAGTAGATGATGAAAGTAAAGAAGAAAACACTTAAATTGTACATTTTAAGTTTTTTTCCATGAGTTTATTAATCACATAATATCTATCATCCATCATGAAGAACAAAACTTTGTAGAAGTGACAAAAGACAAGCACCAATCACCATAAGGAAATGAAAAACAAACTAATTTTGAGAGCAAACCAAGTCATCATCTTGATTTGAAGATGAAGAAATTTTAATTGACCAATCTAAGATACCAAAAGATGATTTTTAGCATTATGATCATTGTGAAGAAATTCCAACTATAATTCAGCTTCATGAGAACAAGTCATTAGATGTGCTTGACATCATTCATTTAGGTTATTATTTACTTGAATGTGGTCTATTATAGCATGAGAGGATTGATTTCACCAAGAAACAAGTAGTTGTTTTCTCAGGAGATGACATGTTTGAGCATTTCAAACATGTTTATCAATTTCTTTTCTTTAATTTCATACAATTTTATACTTTTGGAAGTTGAGTATGAACACAAATGGCCTCAAGGAGTCACAAGATCAAATCCATCTCTCTTAGAGGTTAACCTTGTAGATATGAAAAAGGAAATACATCAATATGGTCTACATGTTCATGATAAATAGTTAATAAATGAATAATATTTGAAAATGTTTTTAAAAAGTACATGGATCTGGGAGTAGTATGATTGGATCTTAGATCCATACCTTCAATCCTTGCACCTAAGAATGGAGGTTGGAATCTTAACTTCATCAATAGAGAAGAAGGATACATCAAGGCCAAGGGATAAAAATCTACATGCCTCATTCAATTCCTCATCCCATGTTGTATGAGGATTTTCAAACTTTCCTTTTGAACTAGGAGGAAAGGTACATATAGTTTGAAGTTTTATATATTAAGATAGTTTGTTAAAATTTATCTAAGTGTTATTTTAACACATTTGTTTGTTGTACTTACCTTATATATGTTAGTTTCCAGTTTGTTCTATGTTTCCATTCAAAAAGTTCCTTGGGCACTATATCTTGTTTTGTTCGTTTTTGGTTCCTTTGTTTATTTCAAGAGAGGGTATCCAAAGATTGGTAGCCAGCTTTTGATCCAAGTCAATATGTTAGAGACTCCATACCTAATGGAATATATAAGGCATAATGTCTTGGTTTTAAAGAATATCATGAATTCTTCCATGTGAGTTGCTAGAAATGTTGGCCATTTTTGTCCCACATATCAAGATTTAGCCTATTTTGAGTAGATGAGCAAAGTTTTGGATGGAATGAGTGGATTAAAGGCTTAAAAGTGAGTCTAAAAGTAATAAATGAAGAGGAAAATAGGTTATCATAATATTTCAAGCATGAAATAACACCAACCAGACTTCACAAGTCTTAGAAATTCATCAAAACTTTGAAGGGATAATCAAAGGATGAATTTGGTAAGTTTGAAGGTCAAAACCATCACTAAGATGTCATATGGAAAGGAGTAGACAAAGTTGTTTGAGAATTTTTATATTCACTCAAGAAACCCTTGTGAGTCAAAGGATTATAGTTTTATATATTTATTTGTGCCTAGATCATATCCTAGACATTTCATGCCCATGCAATAATTCTAGCTCGAGTTATAAAGATTCAAATTTAGACTTACAAGATGGGACATTCATGAAAACATCAAATTTAAGATCATCATAGAGGTTTAAATAATTATGGTCATGTGGACATCAATGATGGTCTCATGAACACAAATTAAAGACATGGATGATAATTTTTGGGGTTAAAAAATCTTAAGACAATCACGTAAGATGTCAAATACATTCACATAGATGTCAAATACAGGCACACAAATATCAATTTTAAGCTCATAATCTATCCATTTGAGTTTAAATGGTGGGTCCAAGAAAATCCAATGATCCATTTTCATTTATACATCTTGATCTAATGACGTGAGTTAAAGTCCAAAAGTTAGAAGATATATATCAAGGGCTTGCATTACATCATACACCATGATATAATAATGTATAGGAAGTCAAAAAGGTCAAGATTTGATAGCAAAGATATATGAGGCCAATGAGAGTAAAGACATGTTGGATCAATTTGATTGGCCCAAAGAATATTTGATAGATAAAGTTGATCCAAAGGGTAGTTTTTGACCAAAGCAAACAAGGTCTTGTAGGGGTCATCCCACTATTATTAGAGATTAGATAAGCACCATTAGAAGGACATAGTGGTTTAGTCAAGATGATCAGCAATGAAGTCCCAATTCTATTAAAGCTAAATATGGACCTCTGGTTAAAGATTTGAGGGCTATAATGTTGTTTTATAATTGTGTTCTCTTTTTTTTAAAAGAAGGATCCATTTATATGGCAATTTCTCAATTCTCACAAGGATATAATGGACCTATGTGGACCTAATAAGATCCAAATTGAGGCTAAGCAATCTATAGGTCTACATCAACATAATGACTATAAGAAAACTAGTAATCTTAAATTGGTTTTTTGTCTATAGAATGGACCTATGATCTAGATATGGAGATAGGAAAGATATGTAATTAATGCAAAAGGTCTCATACATCAATGTGGATCTAACCTTGATAAAGAAATCACTAACCACCATTTATGGCATGTCACTATTAATTTCAAGATTTGAGGATTTGATCCACATGAGAAAGTCAAGTGGACTTGGGATCCCAAGGTGGTGAACTAGGAGTTAGAGGAATAGTTAAGGGCATTGATTCCATTCTAAAAAAATTTGTCACCTTACATAAAAAACCCTTATATTCTAGTGGGATCTCTCAACCAATGAAAGGATATTGAGGACTATTGGAACAAAAGGAGGTTAGCTTGTTGATAAAGATTAATCTTGATTAGAGAAAGGCATGTATAAAAGAAAATAATAAATGAAATACCACCTCACTTATTGATCATGATGATTCTTTATCTAATCTCCTATGTATGTTCCCATATTTTTATTTCTCTTTTTCTACTATATATAGAGGCTTTGGATCCTGAAAAATGATCCCTCTAATCCCTCCCTTGGGCATGACTAGACTTTACCAAGATTGAGATTATAACCTCTTAAGATGAATACAAGACTATTTTTTAGTTTTCATTGTTTTGGTATAGTGTGTACATGTTAGTTTGATTTTCATATGTGGTAAAAATATCTCCCTTGTCAAGTCCTAACTTCACCTAGTTACTAGTTGATCTTAATTTTCAAGTCATGTTTAGTGTTCAAATATCTTTTGATTGAAGCTCACATTTGGATACATTGATTGGTTAGTGTCTTACATGAGACCTCCTCATCACTTCCCTCAATTTTTGATCATTTGGTGAACCTATGCATGAAATATTGATGCATGATAGATACTTGGAGTCCTAGATCTAGTCTTTTGCTTGTCTTATTAGTGTTTAATAGGATCTCAAATGGAGTGGATCAATAATATTTTAGGTGAATCACCATTGTTAGCTTAGGTTTCCCTTTTAATTTATCTCTATCCCCCTTTTCCCTGGTCATTAGGAGGTTTTAGTAGTGGAAATGAGCTAAAATAATGCATTTGAGGAGCTAGCCTCATTAGAAATCCTATAGGTCTGACCCCATTATAGGATACCCACATCCTAGGGGCAGTCCTATGTTGAGATAGATTTGGGTAGAGGACCTAAACAATCCCTTGCCTAGCTATGGTGAAATTTAGACCTCCAACAACACCCAGATGGATTGATAATAAGAACACATGTGGAAAAATATAGAATAATGCATGCATATAAGATATGCATGAAATTATGAAAATGATAATAAATGCCAAAAATATATTGTTGATAAATGGGAACAATAAAAAAATGTTTTGGAAAAATTATGCAGTCCCATCTAAATGACAAATATATGCAATTATCTATTTTATACCACATTATAAAAAAATCAAGACCTATTTCTAATTTTTTAGGTTATAAGATTTTATTTTAACATATTGGATTTTTGGATATTTCATAATCACATTGGTCAGATAGTAGTGCTTTCAAAATGTAAAAATGTTCATCTTACTTTCCATTAATGAGGTCACAATAATTGACAACACATTCTGGGTTTACATGCATGTTTATACTTTTGATAACTATTCAAGGCAACCTTATCTACTAATAGTTCATAAAATGGTAGAAAATTTCAATGCATAAAATCTTCATAAATTGGTTATATCTAATTTGAAAGATAAAGTTGGGATGGATGATTATATAATATCTAAAAATCTAGTGTGTGTTGGGGCTGATGGTGCATCATGTATACATGGGCATGTAAATGGTTTGTGTGTTTGGCTATAAACAATAGTTTCTTGGTATATGAGACCAATTCATTACATGGCTCATAGGATGAATTTTTCTTATAAAATAGTTAGCAAATTTCATAATGTGGCATAATTAGAGGAGCTCATTCATGACCTACATACTTATATATCAAGTAGTCCAAAAAGATTGTTAGAGTTCTAAAAAATTTAAATAGGAGTGAATGATGGTAATAAAATGTTAAAAATGTTGATACAAGATGAATTTCTATGTATGAACCTACATGCTAATTTTTTTAATTGTATCCACAAATAGTAGGTCTTATGTATAAATATCATAGAGAAATTGACAAGGCAAAAGATTTGTTGTACCATTTAATAGATTTGGAAACATTACTGAAATTATGTGGAATTTTATCAATGATAAAGGAAATGAATTATTTAATGAAATATGCTTAGGAGAGATCCATTTATATTATTGACTTCATATGGCTAAGAAAATGAGTATGTCAATCGCTAGATATACTATACACTTCAAATTAAAAGTTTTAAGGCCTTATTTTTAGCAGTTGGTAATGTTTGGAAAATTGAAGGTATCTTGAGAGATATTTTAAATTGAATATAAATGATCATAATTTTCTTCTTTTTAATGGTAAGGAGATACCAATGCACACTTCTATAGAATACTTGATCTTGCGAGAGCTGAATTTGAAGAACTACATGTAACACGTATTCTATATGATATTATTCTATCTAAAACCTAGATGAAAATAAGTATAATTTCAAAAAACTTATCTAAATAGATCAGAGATCATTTTCAAATGCATGGTTTTTTGGAGGCCATGGTAATTGTGAATCTCATTTTTTATAATAGTAATAATATTCAAACGCTGATTAGCAATTTATTTCATATAAACATGGGTTATCTTGTAAAGCATTTGGTAAATCTATAGAGGTCAATGGAGTTAAAATAAAAGGTATTTTGTGAAAATATTTATTTACATCTTATTCAAATCATTTTATAATTATAATGTTTGAACAATATCTCCTTCTAAGCAAACCCATAAAAAATAGGGAAATAACACTGCTATGGAAAAAACTTTATCCTAGTAGTATACTACAAGAAAGTCTAAGTGAATATTTAAAATTATATGAGATTTTTCAAACAATTATTATAGGCTTAGTGGAAGATAAAAGATTATTTAGTGCATTATCATTCATTAAGTCAAAAATTTAAAATAGATTAGATAAAAATTTAGAAACCTGTTTGAGATTGTATGTTTTATGTTATGTTGTGAACATGTTTCCTTATGAAAGATATATGGAAACATGGAGCTCTCTAACTGAAATAAGAGGAGTAATAAATATAGATACAAATAAAGAGGATATAAATAATGACATTTAAAATGACACTAACATGACATATGTAAATGTCACTAGTAATGATCAGGTTTATGTAGGATTGTTTCAACCATGAGAGAATTAATTGTATATTTATTACAGTGATCATATTCTAAATTCCAATTTCATTTATTTTTTTATATTGTAAAATGTTAAAAATAATAAATTTATTATAATTTTGGATAGTATTATCATTTGAAATACTAGTTCCATTCATCATGTAACTTTCCCTTTTATTTAATTGGTTTTTAATTGTATTGTCATTTGAAATAACTGTAAATTGATATTGTAGCACTGTATTAAGAGTTTAGATTTTAGATTAAAATATTAAATTTAAGTCAAATATGATGGTGATAAAAAATTACAAGCCCATTGAACAACATGACCAAATTCAAAATAAAAAAAACTTAATCTAAAACAAATATAATAATTGAACAAGATGATATCTCATCAAATTCAATTTCACGCTCTGTCCAAATCCCAAGGAAAAAAATTACACTTTATAACTAATTTAAATATATTTTTGAAATACATAAACTAAATAAACTCATATTTAATAATAATTACTTTGAAACATCATAAAAGTTAAAATCAAATTCATACTCAATCCTAACTCCAAATCCACTACAAAAGTCCACATCACTATTTTGTTTTAACTACATCAAATAAATAAACTCATATTCATACTCAATATTATCCCTAAATCCATCACAAAAAACAAATGTAATCCACATCACTATTTTGTTTGAACTACATCAACTGAATAAACTCATATTCATACTCAATCCTAGCTCTAAATCTATCACAAAAAATAAATGCAGTCCACATCATTATTTTGTTTGAACTAGATCAATTGAATAAACTCATATTCATACTCAATCCTATCTCCAAATCCTATCTCCAAATCCATCAAAAAGAAATTGGAGTCTACATCACTATTTTGTTTCAACTACAACAACTGAATAAACTCATATTCATACTTAATACTAGCTCCAAATCCATCACAAAAAACAAATGCAATCCACATCATTATTATTTTTTAACTACATCAACTGAATAAACTCATATTCATACTCAAGGTTAGTTCTAAATCCATCAAAAAAAACAAATTCAATCTACATCGCTATTTTGTTTGAAATGCATTAAGAAAATAAACTCATATTCATGCTCAAGTCAAACTCCAAATCCATCACAAAAAACAAATGCAGTCCACATCATTATTTTATTTAAACCACATCAATTGAATAAACACATTCATACTCAATCCTAGCTTCAAATCCATTATAAAAAAAAATGTAGTCCACATCACTATTTTGTTTGAACTACATCAACTAAATAAACTCATATTTAATAATAGTGTCTTTACAACATCATAAAATTTAAATTGAGATCCATGCTGAAGCCTAACACCGAATCCATCAAAAAAAATTCAATCCATGTGTCACATACATGACATGCACATTGAAGACCTCAGATTCGTTTTTCAAATTATCATATTTTTCCTACAATTTAAAACAAAATCTAATTATATTTTGAACAAAAATAAGTATGACATGAAATTTGATTAAAATTAAGATACATTACCAAATATTTTTCCTTCTCAGTGTTTGTAATCATAACAATATTGATGTCTTTCACCCATTTATTAAAATATGCCTAGGATTCTACATTCAAATTCTCCAACCTGTTAAGCATAATATTCAACAATTTATCATTGTAACTATTAGAAATAGTAGCTGACCTAGATTTAGCTTGGCAAAATAAAGCATCAATCTTTATGGGTTCATGTTACACTAATGAAAACAAATTTTCTCATTGGGAGTGGTTGTGATAATGGGCATTTATTTCATTAATCAATGCCTTCACCCAAAAATCCCAAACCAATACATTTTTAACTCATTTATAATTCCCTCCTTAATGAATGAAATAATACTATTTGATAAAAAATTATTTAATGGAAAAGATGTAATGGCATCATCAAACAAGACAACATTTGTTGGTGGGGTGGGGGTGAAGAGGTACAAGGTTCCTCCCAATTAGTCACATGAACATCTACTCCCTTGATAAAATCATTTGGATTGAAAGCATATCCACCAACTTCACCACTTTCAATCCCTAGATATTCCTTGTCAAGATCAATTTCTTGTAAATAAGTTAATCTCTGCACACTTGATATACCTTCAATAAAGAAAGTGGGGAATTTATAACATGATAATTATAGTGTTCCTCTACAAGGTGATGATGCTTATGGTAATAGAAGAGTCTTCCACCTTGAGAGAACTAATTTTGAGGCTAGAGGTGGTGGCATATTATTCTTCAGAGATTAAGGGTGCCCTATAAAATGTAAATTATTTTAGAAAAATGGTAAATTTTAAAAATAAAACTATATGCTAATTTAAAATTAAAGGTTTATTAATTGTATTTGGAGACAATATCTCCTTGAATCTATGCACCATATTTTGAGTGATAGGGGTTGTTTGAGTTGATACATTACAAAAACTTTCAAAAAACCTAGAATCAAAAACCGAAAACCAAAAACTAAAACATGGAATGTAAAATACTTTACATTGAGGGTCTAGAAGGCACATTAAATGTTGGGGTTTATTGTGGTGGTGGTTGTTCCATGACAACCTCATTTGATATCAAGTCAACTACAATAATTAAATAATAATAATAATAATGCACTTTAAAGTTAAAATATCATTTGAAAGTTTTAAATAGTAAACCTACATGCAAAGATGATGAGGAAGAAACTCTTGGACATTTCAAAATCCAAAATGATTGAAATAATGATTCTATAAACTCAAAATCTACATATTACTCAAATACACACTGTTCTTTTGAGGCATATTATTTTCAAGACACAAAGTCATGGAATATTACCTATAAAAAACATATTTCAAACATATATTAATCTTTAATTTGTTAACAATTTAACAAATAAACAAATATTAAACCTTAATGTTCAACAAATAAAAAATAAACTAACCTCCTATTCATCTACAAATAAAGCATTTATGCTCATCTTTGGATGCAACATATCTGGAATCATTGTTTTTGGGAGGTCATATAAGTCCTCGTTATATAATGCTAGAATAAAATTTGAATAAGAAACTATGGAATTGGGATTGGTACAAACATAGTTTTATTCAATCCTTATCCTAAAGGAAATAAAAGTGCACCAGTCATATCTCAAATTATAAAGAGTACAAAGAATGTAAACCACTACTCAATAGGTAATATTTGATGGTCTTCCATATAATACTATTATCATAAGGAAAAATTGAGCCATTACTTTAAAAAATAGGTCACAAACATCTTTCACATGGAGGCCCCTCTTTTGAATATTTGAAATGAAAGAGAAAATGAGGAATGCAAAGTTGAATTTTTAATATTAAAAAGGAATTTACATATCAAAAATTTAATTTTGAATATAAAAAAAATAATTACATACTATATTAACCAATGTACAATCCAAAATCTAACTCCAAATACTTATTGTCTTCATTTGTCAGCATTGCTTTAGGGTTCACAGGGTTTGCACTGTGAAATGAATGACCTGTTAGATTGTGAAACTCTTATGGTGAGGTACCAAAGCAAATCATTCTATATTCCACATTCATGGTGAATCTCTTATAACTAGGGTCATAATAATACATTATAAATTTGAGTAACCCAACGTTTATTTCATACTAGGGCATGTACAATAGGTCACCAAAGTTGTATTTTGAAATCCAATCATTGTATACATTTGAATGCTCTATGATCTTAAAAATGTTTGAGCATAATAAGTTCTTGAAAACATATTTTTTCCATGGTTTGGGAATTATTATGGGTTAGGCAAAGGTGGATGAGAAATATATTTTTTTAAATGTTTAAAATGAGGTAAGACAGTGAGTATTTATAGGACAAGGGAGGTGATTGAGCAACCAAATAGTAGACTAGCCACATTGATCACCCAGAAGCATGACTCGACATTGATGTTTGACACCTTTTTCTTAGCCTATCATTAACCACAACCATATGATTATTTTATTTATATTCACACCAATCGACACCTATCATTTAGAATATCTATTTAACACATCCATTTGACACAATCATCCAGCACAAATGTCTGGCATAGTCATTAGACAAAATCATATATAAACCATTTAGTGTAACCATTTGGCACAATAATTTGATAAAAATATTTAGTAAAACCATTTGGTGTATCCATTTAGTGTATTTTTCTAGTATGATCATTTAGTTCATTCATTTAGTAATATTATTTAGTATATCCTTTTGGTGGTTCCATTAAGTGTCTATCTTTTGGTTCACTTGAATGGTTGTATAAAAAAATAAAATAATTATTGATTTCACTCCTCTAGAATCATAATAAAGGATTTTCCATACATATGAATCAAATTTTTGTAGATTCTTAAAATATTTCCAATAGGTTATCTATTAGGGCCTCTTAAAATTAACCCTGGTCTGCATCATTATAAGTGTATAAATTGTAAACTAGAATTTGAGATTAAAGATATATGAATGGAGGAAATGAGATGATCTACGATTGGTTGTAATTTATTAACTAATAAGAAGATATGTAACTTTAAATTATATGTATAAGACCCACTAAATTTATTCATACAACCATGCCCATGTATTCAAGTGAGAAAGAGGGCACATGTTGTTGGGTACAAGATTGAAAATGCTACAAAAAGGTGAATTTAACCTTGTAGAAATTAATTATAAGCCCTCAAATAGGTTTGAATATTATAGGATTCATAATGGAATTTAGGAAGGCCAAATTGAATACTTCACACCCAAAATCTCTTTAAAAATTATACCTACAACCACCAAAAACTTGGAATCCTAAAGAAAAAGTGTATTAGGGAAAGATATGAAGTTTAGACAACTTCAAAAATAATGAGAAACCATCAGTAGGGTGTTATCCATTTTAAATGTCTTACAACAAGTTTTTAACCCTAAGACATCCCAAAAATCTCTTTAAAATGATACCTATAATTAGACTTAGGAAAAGTGAGAGAAAGTACTGAAGGATGTGAAGTCATAGTGACTTGAAGAGTGATTCCAAACTCCCAATGACATGAAAAACCCATTGAGATAAATCATGAATTAGAGTTTGAAGACCTTGAAACCATTAATGAAAGTAAACTCCCCTAAACTCCACCTATAGGACTTCTTGAATGATTATCCCAAATTTAAGATAAATAAAGGAAGAAAAGTGTGTGATAAAATATCTTTGAGCCCAATAGGGATTTAAAACAAGTTCAAGATCCAAAAGAGGATTAGTGATGTGTGAGTGAGTTTTGTTATAGTAGTTTTTCATTTTTCCTTTTAATTTAATTATCTACTAAAAACTTAAAGAAATGTAGAGCATATGAAAAATACCTAGAGATAAGAATATGATTACACACTACTTGAATCTAATGAATGAGGGAACTTCTTTTTATCTTGGAAGAATAGCATACACACAAGGAGATAACTTGAACTAAATAGATTAATAGATAGATAGGTGATTTTATTAGTTGGGAACCAGTCTTGGAAGTTTATGAACTTCCTCAAGTGGATTTCATCTCACTATTTTCAAAATTAAGGGGATAAATAAACAATAAAATTTTAAAATATAAAGATGCAATATAGATGAGATAACAAAATGATTAAGAATTAATCTTGATTTAAACTATCAATGTAAGAAAAGTATTCATCCCATTAATCCATATAAGAATTCACATCCTCTTATATAAAATCGAGTTGGTTAGAAGTGGATTCAACTAAGGGAGAGTAAATAGTGGCAAAAATTGATAACTCTAAGGCTATATCACTTTGGTCGGTAAAAAATGGTTGAGAGATAATGGGTAGAATAGTGATATTAATGACATCATGCATAATTCTAGGTAGATTCATCTACAAATGAATTCCATGTTTTACAAGGTAGACGATTAAATTAGAATGGATTCAAGATAGATTTTTATGAATAAAAGGATCAAATTTAAAATAAAGTGTAGGGGTCAATGTTGATCTTACAGAATTAGTGCTGATTCAAATGAATTGACATCAATTTTATTAAAACTACACCATATTAAAAATAAAAATCCAAAGGGTGATAGAGGATTATCACAAAGGAAACTAGGGATGTTTGATCTATTTTAAGAGTAGGTTGAGTAGTAAAAGATAAGAATAAAAATAATAAATGAAATAATTAATACACAAAACTTACCTTTAATTCATTACAAGTAGATTATATTATATTTGTAAGTACAAGCCATCTTTTTGAATTTTTATGACTGTTATGGACTAGATATAGCCTAAATTTTGATATTTTGGGGATATAATTTACCTTAATTCTCCTAAGGGAATTATAAGTATCATTTTAATATTGAAAATTCATGGGCCTAGAACCAAAAAATCACCTATGTAGATATAGATCAACATCGATTGGGAGAATCAACACCGATCATGAGAGAATCGTCATCGATTCACACTTTTTGGCAAGAATTTGGTTTCATCTACTTTGGTTTTTTATAACTATAGGGTAATTTAGGATTATAATTGGAGGGTTTATTAGGAATGAGTTTATACATGGGTAGGTTTTTAGAAGATTAATATTTTATGGGTTGTAATTATATTTATGTGGTTAGGAAAGTAAAATTATAATTTGTAAAAACAAATTACCGAGTACCTAATGGTAAATAAGTTATAATTTAGGATAGGGGTATTTAGTATAATGTAATAATAAAGGCCCATAGCACCAAATAATTCATATAGGACATATAAAATCATAGTGTCTACATTTACCCCTTTTTATGGAGTGATGTGTAATAATGTGCCATGAGATAAAATTTGAGAGCGGTCTAATGCCCCAAGTTTATGTGAGGAGTTATCCCCCTAAAACTAGGAGCTAACAAAGGATGAGGAGTAGGTGATAGGTTTGAAATATGGATTAATAGATAGGATGTATAGATAAAAAATTAGAGATAAGAGTGTAGATGCATAACATGAAGTATATGTTTTGCACTTACAGGGTGTGAGATAGTATAGGCATAGATGTCACTAGAGAAATAACATAATAAATTACCATAGGTATAAATAAGTGAGCTTAAATAAAGGAAAATCAAGGTAAAAAATGATAGGTTTTGGTTGATCAAAGCATCAAGTGTGATATATAGTGTGTGTGTGTGTGACTTATATATTTTTATTCCCAAGATGAGATGCACTCTATGGACCCACAGAGGGGAACACCCAAAAAGTGCATGATTTATGTAGGTTGTGGGACCAACAAGGGTTTTATATCCACAAACCAAAAATTTAATATGATAAATAATGGAATAAGTGTTGTAAATTAACAAGATTAGGCTTTAGATTAGGATTGGATTCATGAAAAATTGTAAGTAGTGGAAAATGGGTAGATTAACACTGATTTTGAGGAAATTGATGATGATTTGCATAAATTGATACTGATTTGAAAGCTAAGTATATAATTAAATATAACATGGAGAGAGTTAATTTTCTATCAATTCATGGTGAGTAAAAATATTAAATATGATAGCTATTATTATTTGTTGGTTCATAGAGGTGAGTGACAATGGTCAATAGTGATGATGACTATCTCAAGATGAGGTAAGCTCTAGTTTTATTTTATTTTTTTGGTTTCTTATGTTTTTTGTTTTTGTGATTAGGGTAATGTGTATATATTTTATAGTGGTATGGAGACCCTAGATCAACATCAATTCTATTTAGTCAACAATGATTCAATGGAAACATCATTTAGAAAAAACAACATCTATAAAAAAATGAAATGGTATCAATTTGATAATAACCAAGTTAGAGTGTCTAGGGTTAAACTAAGTTTAAGTGTATAAATTTTAAGGCTTATATAGGATTATAGTAATAGGCATAGACATTACTAAATACGTGTGACCAAGTACCACCTTTGTTGGTAGTGATTACATGACCAACTAAGTGATGATGATTGGGTGTATATAGAGGCTGTGGGATTAGGAGGAGTGCACTTATATTGCTACATTCATAGAGACAAAATACTATTTGTTTCATTAATAGAGTGATGGGATGTTACCATGGGGAAATTTTGGTTACCTATAGGCGATATATATATATATATATATATATATATATATATATATATATAAATATATATATATATAAATATATATATATATATATAAGATTATATGAATTCTAGTGTAGGGGGTTGTTACTGTACCTATAGACAAGTGGGGTTACCCCAAAAATTGACATGATTATATAGTGGAGATGTCATGGACATCACCTTCATAGTAGGATTATTTGTGTTCAAGCATTTATATGATGCAAATATAGAAGGGAGGTGTTTGATTATGATGATGTTATCCCCCCATGGTATTCTCTCTTAGACTTAGGTGGAGGTAGGTTCCCATGAAGCCTTATAATCATTACTAATAATATGCTAGAGTAGTGAATAGTATTTTCCTAGGCCTTGACTTTACTAAAATAGGTATATGGGGAGCTATGGGGGTGGAGGACCCATATGAGATATGGTTTAGATGCGATCATTATTCTATATTACTGGACATATGAACACGTCAGAGTGGCTAGACCCATTGGTACCCCATGGATACGATGGTATGAGTTTATTTATAGTGTTTTCTTCCTTTAATGGAAGGAAGATTTAGTCTGAGCTTACACATATGGTGTGACATAGGACCTAATATACTATCAACAAGTCTTTAGGGAATTATAGGATGGGGACATCATTTGGAGGTCCTATGTCATATTTCATGCATGGCTTAGGATAGAGGTAGAGCTAGAATATGTTTAGAGGGAGAGATATATTATAACGAGGAGGATGGACTACATGGATTTTTTCCATTTTGGGAGGGTGAGGAGATATTTTGGGCTTATACAGGATATACCATGCGCCCTGTGAGTGTATAGATAGGATGATATAGAGACTAGACTCCTAGAGCCAAATGTTATAGATATGATGATAGGATCTAAGGAGAAGGAAACACATGTAGATATAGATGATGTAGGGTGTATTAATGTGGTGGTTAGGGAAGTTGTATTCCTGGTATGAGAGGGTGGTATGACCTCAACAAAAGGGAGTAGATGAGGAGATGTAAAATACAAAGTATGGGGAAGGAGATGCGGAGGAGAGGGGAGAAGAGGAAGGAGAGGAAGAGGAGAGATATATAATAGGGATCATCATTGAGAGGGATACATTGATAATCTAGTGTATTGATTTATAGGGATAGGTGACCATAGTATAAGGGGAACTCACTACCATGCAAATGGAGTGATATGATCTTTAGACTAGATTAGATGATTTTCAAGTGGAGTATGACACCCTATGATTGAATCATGATCTATAAATTAAGGCTCAAGATAGATAGCATGTGGAGAGGGATAGCCTACAATGAGGGGATGGAAGATCTATGGGGTAGATAGTTATAGGGGTGGCTTGGTCGAGTACATGATAGGCAAGTACTATGAGTGTGGATAGGTATTATGAGATTGCAATTGAGATGCATTAATATGAGAATATTTTATTATATTTGTATCTAGAGATTACATGGTATGCCACTCATTTGGCTACACATAGTAGATCCTCTGATAGACACTCATAAGTTCAATCAATATAAGGAGCATATCCCATGGGAGAGATTAGAGGGGAGATAGATGAGAGTATGGGGGAAGGGATGGGAGTTGAGGTAGGGGTGGAAGTATTGGGATCATCCATCTGAGCTATCTCTATTTTATGGAGTAGCCCATTTTATATCTATTATACTGGCTAGAGATCCATTTATATACTAAGACTTGTGATGTATATTTGAGCATATATATATATGCTCAAATGTACATCATAACTAGTATAATAGATATGAAATGGGATACTCCATAAACTAGATATGACTCAGATGCATTCTCACACTACTTCCAAACCACACACACACACACATACATGATTTTGATTATGTGTTACAGTGTTATGTTTCTTGAATTTTATTAGATTATGGATTTGAAATGTTATGGATCTTGGAGTTAATTTTAGGATGCTTTGTATTTAGATTATGTGATTATGACATGATGATGTGATACTTTTATGATGGATTTAAATGTTATGTATATACATTAAAAATTTTATGGATCATGATTATGTGATTATGGATGTAGATTAGATTATTGATGAGATTAGATTAAGGATTATGGATTATGGATTTATGTTATGTGATTATGGGTTTAATTATGATAATCTTACACTATGATCAAGATATTTGTGGTGATATTATTTTTAGATAATAAATTAGCATAATTTAGGATAAAGAGACACAAAGGTTTTAATTCTCATCATTGGCTCATACCACAACCTAGGAAAACCTTTTTTAATAATTTCATGTGCATCCTTAACTGACTATTAATAAATATCCTAACAACCTTAGGTTAACTAAGTTTAGGATATATTGGTTTGAGATGGAATTATCTATGGATTTGGTTCAATATTTTGATAAGAAGTTGCTTTTTTAAGAAGATTTGTTCACCTTGTATTCCTAAAACTAAATTCAACCCTAGAATAATTTTGTGCCAATC
Organism: Torreya grandis; assembly: GCA_037957365.1. Taxonomy (NCBI): domain Eukaryota; kingdom Viridiplantae; phylum Streptophyta; class Pinopsida; order Cupressales; family Taxaceae; genus Torreya; species Torreya grandis. Next base: position 1,188,846 of record JARHVA010002783.1, read on the forward strand.
CATATAGATTGATCAGTGTGGGAAGTCTACTAATTTAGAGAAAGTTGTTCAATCTGGTAATCTTTCTTTGGATATTTCATGCATGATAGCCATCCTTTAAGGGATTGGTCTATATTTGAGAGATATTTTTTTTGAAGGAACTATCCTTCGAGGGAGTAGTCTACACTTTTTTCTATATATATATATATATATATATATAATATATATATATATATATAATATATATATATATATAATTTTTATAACTATCCTTTGAGGGATCAGTTTGTTATTTTGCCTTTTTTGATAGATAATTTTCTTTACTCGGTATTTGATTTGAGTTTTATCAATTTATTATGGATTGGATAAAAGTTTCCTAGAATAGTTTCTAAAGCTTTGTTGTACAAGATGATATTCTTATTCCCAAAATGAACTACTAATGTGATAGGGAGGAGTTTTAGGAAATAATGATTTGGGATCCTTACCATTATAGGTAGAGCTTATCCAATTAGAACGTACTATGAATAGAGCCAGTGTATTCATATTCAAGGTGAGAATAAACATGTTTTTAGATAGCCTCATGAATTTTTGTAACATTATTTGGTATATTTTTATTTAGGGATGAAAGGGATAACTATCAAACCAAAAGAAAAGAAACTAGGTTGACCAAGGGGATTACGACTTTTTAACAATAAAAAGCGTATAAATGCAATTCATTAAGAGGTTCTCATTTTAGTTTTCCATCAAGAGAGGCAAAATAATATGCCTTAGATCCATATTTATGGGTGATAATATACATTCCACACCAATTTAGAATAAATTTTCCTCATTTTCTCTTTTACATATTAGTGATATGCTGATTTTATTTTAATACAAGGTCACAAACAATAAACTCACATTATTTTAAATGTTTATTATAGGTGTGCTCTATTAATTCTTGATATACATAGAGATGGTCAAGGGCAACCGATTGATGCTCATCCAAGAGCTCAAATTGGGCTAATCATTCTTGATGGAAGTCATCCTAAAATATGATATCTTTAAGGTATATGTGAAGTGAAATAATCTAAAACTTAAGAGGAAGTAAAACTTTGGCACCATAAACTAAAGAGAAATGGGTAACACCTATAGGGGTTCTAGTAATAGTTTTATAATCCCATAAGGAAAAGGGAATATGAAGATGCCAGTTCTTTCCAAATTCATTAACAATTTTAGTTAGGATTTTGATAAGATTTTTATTGGATGCCTCAACCTATTCATTATCTTAAGGATAGTAAGGTGAGGATAAGCTTAGTTTAATATTAACAAAGTAACATAGCTCTTGAAATTTTTTATTTTTAAAATATTTTCCATTATTTGTAATGATATTATGAGGAATGACAAAGCAATAAATATTATGTTGATTAATAAACTCTATAATTTTGTCTTCTTTGGTTAAGACAAAAGGAATAGCCTCCACCTATTTAGTAAAATATTGAATTAAGGTAATGATAAATCCATGGTTTTGGGAAGATTTAGGATTAATTTAACCTATAAGATCAAGCCCCCATTTGGAAAATGGCCAAAGATCATGTGTTACCTGTAATGCATGACTAGGGAAATGTGATAGATTGGCATGCTACTGGCATTTTATGTATTTATTAATGTACTCACAACAATCCAAGTTTAAAGTGGACAAATAATATCGTAATCATAAGATTCTCTTAGCAATGGTGCATCCACTAAAATTTCCACCACATGACCCACCATGATCTTCTTTCATAATGAGGGTAGATTCATAATTTTAGAGATAATGAAGAAGGATACTATTAAAACTAAAATTATAAAGAACACCCCTTATTATGATAAAACCATTGATGTGATTCTAAAAATCTCACTTGATATTTTTGGAGAAATATAGAGGATTAATCCCCCTTGATGACTAATAAAATAATTGCTCATAAGAAATATCTAAGGGGTTTTCTCTACACTGTGGATGGAAAGAAGATCAATTTTGGTAAAATAAGGTTGATTAATCTTATGGACGAGGACCAATATCTTTGATTCCTAAGATGAAGATGGGATATACAAGGACAAGGAGGCCATGGTATCCACAAACTTGTTAGTTGATTGAGGAGTGTCTTGGATAGAATAAATCTTAAAAGTAGAAAATAATTGATCAGTCAAGGTCTTATACTTATGGAGGGTGTCATTTTTACATTAATATGTGTCCTTTATATAACTAACCATAAGTTAGGAATCACCATATATATTAAGTGATTTAATACATAAGGCTAAAGCTATTTGGAGACCTATGATCAAAGCCTCATATTCTACCATATTATTGGTGCAATTGAAATCAAGCTTAAAAGATAAAGGTATAGGTGTCCCTTCTGGAGGGATTAAGATAATTCTAGGTCATCCACCATGCTTGCACTTAGATCCATAAAATAATAGATTCATTTGATATTAAAAATCTAATTGAGATGGGGAGGCTATGGAATCATTTAGGAATTCATAATTGATTGGTTGATTATAAACAAGAGGTGCTTCAACAAGTTGATCAATAATGATATAAGTTTTAATTAATTTTTGTTGGATAAACTCAAGATCAAATTCTACCAAAAGCATGATTCATTTTTCCATTCACTAATTCCTATAAGGCTTTGAATGCATAAATTTTAGGGGGCATGCATTCATGATGACATAGGTTTTGTGATTGAGTAGATAATGGCATAGCTTAGAAGCTATAAAGATAAGAGTGAGGGATAATTTTAACGTATGTGAATAAATAACCTTGTATTCAATGAGAGTTCAAATTATATAATAAAATACCTGCTATTTATGTTGCTCATCACAATGGGCAAGCATGGCTCTTAGGGCATGGTCTGCTGATAAAATATATAAGAATAAAGGTTACCTTTATTTAAGAGGAATGAGAATCAGTGGTGAGAGAAGATAAATCTTAAGGGTATAAAAGGCCTCCTAATATCTAGATTCCTAATTGAAGTGAGTATCCTTCCTTTGAAGGTGATGGAATGGTTAACTCAATTAGATAACTAGGAAAAAAATGATGAATGGACTAAAATTTTCCTTGTAAACTATAGAGATGTTTAAGATTCGATGGGGGTAGCATTTATATAATAGCTTTGATCTTAGTGGGGTTGAACTCTATCCCCTAAATATAGATGATGAAACCTAATAACTTACCTTTCAAAACCTAAAAAATGCATTTATTAGAATTGAGATGAACATGAAACTGGATTAGGTGAGAAAAGATTATTTTAAGCTCAAAAGATGGTCCTTTCGTAGTTTTGATTTATCAAGTGAGCATCCACATAATATTCAATGATTTTATGGACTATGTCATGGAAAATATAAATCATGGCCCTTTGATAGGTGGCCCCAACATTATTTATAAATAAAGTCATAAACTGATAGCAAAAGGTCCCCTAAGGAGTAATAAAGGAAGTCTTATGTTGATATTGTTGTGTGATAAGGATCTGATTATATCGAGAGAAACCATCCATAAGTGATAACATTCTGTGATCAGATATTAATTATACTAATTGGTCAATATTATGGAGAGAGAAATTATTCTTAGGATAAGTGAGGTCAAGGTCATGAAAATTAGTACAAAGGAACAATCCTCTTATGGTATTTGTGATAGGAGAAATATTAGACACCCATTGTGGGTAGTCAATAGGCTAGATAAATTTTGAAAAATAATAGATGTTACAATTCTTCCTTGACTAGGAGTGTAATGCAAGGATGAAATTTTCAAAGCTTTTATTTTATAGGTTTGGTGTCGAGGAATGTGATAATATTATGGATGATAATAGAAGAATCAATACCAAGCATGTCACTATAGTAACAACCAAATACTTCATTGTGATCTACTAAAAATATAGTTAAATCTTGATGCTCTTGAGGATCTAAAGATTTTATGACCTTAAAAATTCATGGAGTCTCATGAGATCCTAGGTATGTATATGGTAGATTTGTTTAATAGAATAGAGGTTTTAGATGGAAGAGAATTACATATATGGGATTTATCTTCACCTAAATGAGTTAATATCGACTCATCATCTTGGCACTAAAGAACAGGGATGGTGGGAAAATCTTAACCTATCATTTTTGTGTAAGAAAAAGGAATGGTTTTGATATCTCCATTTCTATGATAGATTAGAGGTTATATAGTGATGGAATTGACTAAAAAAAAGTTTGGAACAATGGATATAACATAATATATTGAAGAAGGGGTGTTGGATGGTGAGGATGGTCCATCCTCTTCAAGAATGGGTAGGAGAGTGGTTTTTGGGATGGTTTTAGGTTTTTTAAAAACCTAGACCATGTTTTTCATGGGGTTTGTTAACATCCCCTAACATGACCTTGTGTGGCCATTGTTCATAGCATCCAATGCCAAAGCCCTTCCAAGCACACCATTTTAGGTATGTTTTTGCAAAGTGGGGTTTATATAGGAATGAGAAGTTTGAGGTGAATGGTTTGGTGTGGGTTTGGTTACCAGGACATGAATAAAGCCAATCAATCCCCCTATACATTAATTAAGTGTGGAGGTAAGGTTGATCAAATGGAATGAGTTCTCAAAGATTAGGATAATACACATGTTGTTTGTTAGGACACCCATATTCCTAAGGAGTAGGGAAGGTGTTGAGCGTTAGTAACTAATATTCTCCCATTGATAGTTGCTAAAACATGGAGTCAATATAATCCTTACCAGTAATTATCGATGCATGGATTATTGTATTAGATGATGATTCATTGGATGATGATGGTATCATATTTTTTAATGGAATTAAGATGTCATTTGGTTGAAAGGTAGGGTTACAAGTTTTAAATGGATGGGGATTGTATAGGAAATTATTGATCTTAACTTGTATTTGAATTTAATACATTAGTGCAAGGTGGAGTATGCATCACATAACATGTATCTAAGGACATCCTAATAGGATGTATTGAAATTCCCCTTCTATTATGTAAAATAACTTGGGGATAGTACATACACCTAATTGTATGGGAAGGATAACCATTCCTAATGTAGGGGTTATAGTATCATTGAATGCTTGTAAAAATTTTGGAGATTGAGCTACAATAGTTTTGGGTAATTGTAGTTTCTTAAATGCATGATAGGAGATAATATTTATGTTTACTCCATTATCAATAATTACTAATTTGATTTAGGTCTAATCAATTTGGGTGGTGATAAATAGTGATAGATCCTAGTTATCTAACTTTAATGGTGATATGCCAAAATCATGGAATGTTATGGATGATGATTTATTAAGTAATGTGATAAAATTTGATATAGGTTTGGTGTCATATAATTTTATCTTGGTAGCTTGTAAGTCTTCTATCATAGCCTTACGATGCTACAGAGAGTTTTGAACAAGTTCATACAAAGACATCTTGATCAAGAGTTGATGAAGTTGCTTTATAATAGATATCTATATTAATTTTGAAGAATTATTATTTTATACTTTTCCTAAAATAAAATTATAGGTTTTAGGATGGGAATTATAATATTATTTGTGGTAAAAGTAACAACTTCTATAATAGCTACTTTGGCTTTATTGGGATTTTTGGTCTTATGATCCTGGGTCTAGGATCATGTTGCTATGTGAATCATGTCAATATACAATAATGGTAGATTTTTCATGTTTTCATACTAATCCAAATCTAGAGGGTTTAAGATGGATTGAAAATGAGTTATATCATATATTCTATCTTTTTTTGAAACTCATTCTAATATCATTGGTAATATACTAGTTCTTGAGGTACATGTGACCCTAGTGGTTTGATTATGGTGATAATCATGACCAAATTGTTCCATTAAAAGATAATCCTCTTCTAATAAGTTTAAGACCATAAATTTTAGTATGTTATAGCTTTTATTATCATGTATTTCTATCCAATGATACATTCATTTATTATTTTTTTGATACCACACTAGTCTTTGAATATGGGGAGTAACAAGTTTAATGGGTGATAGGGTGGCAAGGGAAGTTTGAGTAAGTTGATTAAAAATATTAGAGTAAGGCCCCCTAAATAAAACCTAACTAAGGTTTTTAACCTTTCAAGGCATTGTCATGGAGGTTGTATTTTATTTTGAGCCTTAATCCTTTAAACTGGTTGCTTGAATATTCCCTATAGCAGGTACTTTGTGCTTAAGATAAGACTTTATAGCTAGGCCTCATGGGTTGTATGGATTTAAATGGTTATGAATTAGCATTATTACAGTGGGAAGATCACTATATAATGGTATATACTCTTTATAAGAATATTTTGTAATGGTGGCTTTTAATTTTGCCAAAGGATTAGGTCCCAATATGGATTCTCTAGTTTGAATAAGTGGCAGAGGTTCCTTCCCTTTTTGAATCTGATTAGTGGTAGCAAGGATATCCTCTTTAGGGAGTTTAATCCTTATGAGATTATGTTTTAAGTATTTTTCTCATGATGCCTTGAGGTTATTATTTCTAATTTCCAAAGCACTTCCCCTAATTTCACTAAGATTTGGCTCTTCTCGGTTTATGAGGGGAGTTGATTTTTTGTTTTTTATAGGCAACATAATGTCCTTCTCATGGGGGAGTAAATTGAAGGGTATGATACATGAAGGTGTTATGGTTACATGAGGAGTGGTATGAATATATTATAAGATGTCTAAACAAGCATCTTTCTTGATATATTTCTCATCCTTTGTTTCTAGTTGACTATCTTTAATGTGTTTAGATAATGTTTCCTTGAGAGGATCCATAATAATGAGATCTATAAAGCTTGAGTGAGTCTTGGGAATATCTATATTTGATTCAAATAGTTTAAAGGCATATCATATAAGGATATTTGGTATTTTATTTATTTTTTAAGGTGTTTTATATGCACTACTAACCTCTTTAGGCAAAAGTTGATCATGGATCATGTTAATCAATGGGTCTCATGGTTTGAGGTGTAACCTGAATTATGATGTATGAAATTAGATATAGAGACATGGTTATTGAATGACTTCTTAAATATGTATATGGATAGATTAAGTGGAACATTAGGGTTATCTAACTATAACTCTCCTTGATCAATAAGGTTTTGCATGAGACCTTTGAAGTAATGCCACCTATTGATGTCATGACTAATTACCCAATGTTAGTTGCAAAAGTCATTCTCCTTGAACCAACTAGGCTTGGGAAAGATTAATAAAAATATGTAACTAGAATAATTTTATTGATAGATGATTTTAAGATATTGTCTAAAATAGAGGTGTAATATTCCCCTAAGGGTGTGTACTATCACAAATGAAAATGTGTTAATGGTTTTTGGGATTGTCCTTGGGAGGTAGAGGGTTTAGATTGGACTTTTATCTATAGGGGTGCTGATTGTAAGACTACAACATTAGGAGTGCCTTTTGTTTTTTTATTTTTAATACCTTTAGAGGGGTTAGATTTTAAGTTTTTAATATGTAAATTTACTTTCCATTTTTCTAAATCTTTAATTTATAGTTTGTGGGCCATAGAAAAGGACCCATAAAAATTATTGAAAGATTAAACCCGTAATGTTGAAAAAATATGTTTAGCACATAATCTGGAAAATAATTTGATTAGTTATAGTTGAGGAAGGGAAAAAGTGAGTTGGTGTATAAAACTACTCCATATATCCATGAAATTAGTGACAACTTCATCATCAAATTATCTAATGGCATAGAGGTTGGTGATGGTCACTATTATTGAGATGTTAATGGAAAAGTGATCCAAAAATATTTAGGATAGTTACCCAAAAGAGAATAGGGAATGTTGAGGGATCAATTATACTAGTCTACAGCTGGTCCAACTAGTGATATGGGAAAGGTTATAAGGAGAAGAGCATCATTATGGGCTATAAGATAACAAGCGTGTCTAAATACTCGAATGTGTTATTAAGGATCTTCCTTATTTTGAAATTTCATAGATTTTAGAATTTCCCATTATGAGGGGTATGCTCTAATAGGGATATTTGGATTAATTAGTTCATTTTAGATTTTCTCATAAGTGAGCATATTGTTTTACTAGAGGTATAAGATTCCAAAACTTCCATCTTATTCATAAAGATGTTCATAATCTTAGGTTGTGTGTCATATTAAGGAATACCCCCAAGACATTCTATTGTGGATGTTTATAGGCATGACATAGAGTGGAAAAAGGTTGTGACAAAGGATAACCAACTGAAGTGGTCATAATCTATTGGGATGCTACCAAATATTATGGGGATTGAAAGGGTATATAAGTAAACCCAAGGGATTATAAGGGAAATATGTATTGGGTAGTTAATGGGATGTACTACTAAAGAGGTTAATTCATGGGAGCTTGTTGTAAAGGTTGATTTTGAGGATTTGAAACTACTCTAGTTTATATGGGTGGAAGAGTTGTGGGGATTGAGATCACTACATTTTGAGGCATCATGGTAGGAGGTGGAGTAAATATAGGTTGAGGTACGATAATATTTTGACCTTTGGAACTAGTTGGAGATGGACCACTAGATGTTATTGGAGGTAGATTGTTTAAGGGTTGCATAGTGTTAGTATCAAAATTTATTAGGGAGGATTCTTGAGGGAGGACACCATAGTTGTACTAAACCCCTTTGATCCCTCTTGGGGCATGCCAAAAAAACTCCCAAAAATCTATGTATGAGGGGAAAGTGGAATATGAATGGCTTAAGTGCTAAGGTAATGGTTAAGAGTGATTGGATTACTCTCCAATATGGTGATGAGTTGAATATCTCCCTAAGTATATAAATATGGAATACCCTCCTCCATAGATTCAAGAGAGTTATGAAGACTCAAGGAGTTCTCCATAGATGAGGATGAGGCTAGGTATTTGGTTTGCTTTAGCAATTTCTATCACATTAAAACCATATATCACTAAAGAAAATAAAAATAAGAATAAAAAATCACACTATAGTATTTTTGATTATCTTATTTTAGTGGAAAAAGGTGCACGCACTAAAAAAATGTACTTAAAATAGTTTTCCTTTTTTTAAGAAATTAACTTTAGATTGTGATAAGGAAAAAGGTTAATAAGGGTACTAAGAAATGGAAATTTATAGATGGTTTTAGGTTTGTTTAGGCTCAAAATATCTCTATATTAGAATCAATAGGTGAATTATTATTTGGGCCTACCCCCTCAATTTAGACATCAAAACATAAGGGTGTTTGGTGTTTTACCAATATATACCTAATATCCAAATTTTATAATCAGTCAATGTACTAAGTTGGTTCTTTCTTTGGTGGTGAACTCCAAGTAAGATAGCCAAGATGAAGGCTACCACTAGCTGATGAAATCTTAGTTAGTTTCCTTATGTCAATGTTTGATGAATTGATTATGTAAGTGGTTTGGTATGTGTGTGAAATAATTTATTGTTACAATACATTGATCCACCTAGATTACTCTATGTGAATTATCTAAGAAAGAAAAGGATGGATGCAATTATTTGTAAACCTTAAGAATAAGAGTAATTTTTTTGTAATTTTATTTTGAATGAAGGAAAACAATAAATAGAAAAATAAATTAATGAATAAATTCACAATGAAATGTAATAATAACAATGAGACCTTAGGGCTCCCATCAAGTATTCCATAATGTTATAGTAGTTTGTCATTTTTAATTTTAATTTAATTATCTACTAAAAACTTAAAGAAATGTAGGGTTTGTGAAGAATACCTAGAGAAAGAATATGGTTTCACACTACTTGAATCTAGTAAATGAGGGAAATTATTTTTTGCTTGGAAGAATAACATGCACACAAGGAGATAACTTAGATAAAATGGATTAATAAATAGATATGTTGTGGACTAGATATAGCCTAAATTTTGATAGCATGGGGCTAATGTTCACCTTAATTATCCTAATAAAATCAAAGTGGTGTTATGATATTTCAAATTCATTAGCTTGAAACCAAAGAATCACCTATGTATATGTAAATCAATGTTGATAAGGAGAATCGATGCTAATCATGGGAGAATCATCATCGATTCACACTTTTTATAAATATTTTAGTTTCATCCACTTTGGTTTGTTCCAATTGTAGGGTAATATAGGATTATAAGTGGTTGGTTTATTAGGAATTGGTTTATGCATGGGTATTTTGTTAGGGAAATAATATTTTATGGGTTGTAATTAGATTTAGGTGGTTAGGAAGGTAAAATGGTGATTTGTAAAAATAGATTACTTATTGCTTGATGGTAAATAAGTTAAACTTTATGATAGGGGCATTTAGGATAATATAATAATAATAAACTCATAATACATTGAATAATTTTTATAATACATACAAAATTATAGTGTCTACAAGTTTTTAAACATAAAGTACATTCATGACCCTAAAAATATCATGTACAGGTTATAGATTAGGGCATGCTAGTCCAAATCTAGAATGAAGAATAAAATGCATAATAATAACACTAAGGTATATATCAATTGACAAAAAAGTCATGAAGACAAATTAAGATCAAAATTAATCATTATGGCATAGGGGAAGAGAACTAGACAAATCCTAATCAAACCCTACTCAATTAGTCATACATAGTCCCTGCTATAAGTTTACTTACCTAGTCAAGAAGAAGTTGATTGATTGAGAAGGTAGAGGTTTGTGGGGATATAGGAGGAAGATATACCATTTTATAAGATTCCCATGGTGCTTATAGTTCTTCATAAAACTTAGACTCACTTGAAGTAAGCAAAGCATACTCCTAACCCTTCATACATAGTTCAAGACCATACATATAGGTTTGCATACTCTTATGAGATTATTACTTGATAAAGTAAGGGATAAATGTATTTATGGAATATAGTAAAATAATAAACCATTTTAGTATGGTTTCATGGAAATTAATAACTCCATTATCCTTTATACTCAAGCTTGAAGTGGAGCAGATCATGACAAATGAAGTTTAGGCCTAACAGGCCTAACTAAATACAAAGAACTATACAGGAAGTCAGTTGAGAGATGGTAAGGTAAAGTGAATTTGAGATATTTTGGGACCTTGAGGAGATGGTGAGGGATATAAACAAAAATTCTATGGAGTTCTAGACCTACAATAGTGAAGAAAAGAGGTAGATACAATAACTATGGTATTTGGTGTAAGGTGGCTTAAGAACCCTATGATTGACTAAAGAGAGTTTAGGAGACATAATAGAGTTAGAAAGGGTTGGATAAATATGGTTAAAATTCAATGAGTTTGTAATTTTACTAATTAAAGTGTTCAGAGGCATAGTAAAACTTAGATTATGCAAATAGAAGCCTCAATCCTTCTTATACCTCATAAAACACCTATTAACAGCCCAAGAGGCTATCATCCTTTACTTAGTAAAAGAAAAATATGTTGAATTGGACCTTGGGATACTATGGTAATTTATATACCATGTTTTAATTTTAATTTTGGGAATTTTTTGGTTGATTCATGCCCCAATCTTTATGAATCATCTTTAAGACCTTGAGGAAATTTTAGGCTACCACGAAGAGTCGAAATAACCTAATGAAAGATAAAATGGTTATAATACCCATCTATGAATTGTATTAACTTAAAAATTACTTGAATAATTTTCAAAAATCTCTTGATAATCACCCCATACCACTATTTTTTACTTATAGGTACAAAACTATATAAAATATGCCAAAAAGATTATTTTTAACTACTTGGGAGGTCCGTACAAAGTGTCAAAACATCATAATTAACATGGATGAACTTCATGAGTCCATATAACTTAATCATACATTTATTTAATATTTATAACATTTTATAATCTTATAGTGTCAATTTTTTGTCTCTAGGTAGGGAGGCCTAATTGAGACCTAGTTAAGAGAGAGAAGCAAGAAAAAAGTACACTTCCACTCATTCTTAGGACACAAAATTAAAAATTAAGTTGTAAGTTAATATTGGGTCATATAATATTCCTTTATATTATGAGTACCATCTTCAATTTTCTCTACACAAAGAGGTTTACATGATTTTAGGGCTACAAGGAATTAGGTCTAGTTGGAGGTTTTTGTAGAGAATGAATTCTTGGGGCTAGTTTGAGACTTACAACTAGATTTTTTTAAGTGTGATACGAGTTGAATAGTACACTCATTAATATATGATGAGATGAAGAAAATTAATTCAATTTTTGAAACTTGTATGCAATATTGGCCTAAGGAGATGAAGAGTCTTCTAGACACCTAGAAAGAGAGGGAAGTGATGTGTCAAAGAGAACCTAAAGAGATTAGTTGATCAGTGTTAAAATTAGAGAAAAGGTGCAACTAAAGATGATATAACCATCAATAAGTCCACTTTTCATTCAATAATCCAAAGTAAAGGGATATTTTGGAGAGATAATCAAGGTGTTAATAAATTATTCTAACTCCTATGCCACTTGGAGTAAGGGAACATCTTTAGAAGAGAACACATGGAGTTTAGGAACTATTAAGGTAATTTCATAACTCCTCTCTTATTTTAAACTCATGATATTCTTTTAAAATATATCTCTCCTATGCCCTTCTCTTCTTCTCTCTCACTTTTTCTATATATTGATTATGAATTGGCTAAGTTTGTATCCTCCACCTGGGTATGGAAAAGCCCTACCCATTTGTAGCCTTTGATTAATAAAGAATAACCTAGTTTTACCTTCTCCATGGAATATTTAAATGTGCATATTTTACTAGTTGATCTTGCTACGTGATAGATTCAATTCCTTGGCATGCTATCCTTGTCAACCTTCATATTCAATTTGAAAGTCCTTTTGTAGATCTATTGAAGTGTTTAAATGAAGTGTGTAGGGGTTTATTGAGTTGTATTTTTACTAGTGTCATGTCATGAACTCCTAACTAGTCCTCCTATCTCAAGGTTGCTTCACAAACCTCCATGAGAAATATTGATTTAGAGAGGTAGATTTGGATTAGTTTCATGTACGCGTTAGGATATTTTTTGAAGTAAAATTATAATTGGTAGGTAGTGATCAATTCATATTTGGTGCATCACCTCTATTAAATTAGGTTTCTCTCTTTTTTCCTAGCAAGTGTTAGAGTAGTGTTTGAACCTAAATGATTCATCAAGTGGAGATATCCCTTTAACCTATAGATTCACCCCTCTAATAAGATACCCAAAAACTTGAGTTTTTTCCATGTTATATTGAATTTGGAAGGATTGACCTATCTTATAAAGGGTGAAAATTTTATGCATAATAGTTTTGGCATGATAGATGGGACTAAGGTCAAAATTTGTGGAAGAATTTTTTATGTGTTCTTCTACTTATCATCCTTTGGAGTAATTTAAAAAACCCCAATGGTGGCTATGAATATAATTAGTTGATTCTATTAGCCTAGTACTTATTTTGAAAAGTAATTGATAATATCATGTGTTTTCTTTTAACTCATGAAGTTAAGATGGCTAGGTATGAGGATAACTTCTATTTTATCCCTCCTTATTAACCTTATTATGACCCCAACTATGTACCTCAATAGACTTATCAAGATTATAAATATCTTTATGAGTCATATCAATCTTATGGTTATCTTACTATCCCTCTACATGATTGTGATGTTGTATATGATCATATTTCCCAAGATCAAGAGGTCCTTAATTACCCCTCAAACTAATCCATTTCTTGTTTGAATCAAATTATCTTAGGCTATAAGATATACATGTTATACCTTCATACATAAAGGGAATATGATCAATATATCTTTAGTCATCACATTCATGATATTAGAGACACATTGCAACTATTGAAATAAGATTGGGCACCTATTAAGAGAGACAATTAACAAAGCCTCTCAAGTGTAATGTTGGATGTAAGTGATCTCATTCAAAAAAATGATATATGCTAAGAGTTAATGTAATATAGTAGGTCCAATTCCATCATACCTATGTCTCTTTTTATAATCCATCCCATATCTCATATATCCCACCCATTATTCCCCAAGAGCCCTCTCTAAGTGATATTCCATGTGTTTCAAGCCCTTCATGTGTTCCTCAAATTTTTCCTTCTTGGAATTCCATCCAATATATAATTCAAAAGGAAGATGGAGATTGTTGTATAAAAATCCTATTAATTCAATCCAAGATTCCCCTTATCTTTATTAATAACCCCTAAGAAGTCTTTCAAGATTCTAAGCTATAATAAAGTGGTGAATTCATGGAGTGGGCAAGGTAAAACAAGTATAGATTAGGGAGTTGAAGGTAAAGAAGAATCTAAACCTATGCAAGTCTCTCTCATCCATCCTAAAGAGTTATATTGTACCTCATACCATCCCTCTTGTGTCCCTTATCTTTATGAAGCCACTAACCACCTTTAATAGAAGCTATTCTAAGAGAGTATTTATAGACAAATCAAAGAATTGGACTTGAAGATGAAAGGAATTGAAGAGAGATAAAATAAAGAGGTTGAAGACAAAGAGATCTTTGTGTCTAATCAAAATCCATTGATTTCTCCCCAAGAACATCTAGCTTGTCTATCTTATATGTCTATCAAAAAATGTATTTAAAATAAGAATGAGACTCTAATTGATAAGGTTGAAGATGAATTTTCATTTTTGGAAGATCCTCAAGAAGGATATGAGGATAATGAAGTTCTTGTTAAATAAGATGTCCCTTCCATTTCCCAACTCAACTTCATATCTCTCCAAGATTTCCTTCAAGAATTTACCATTCTAAAGCCTATCAATGAACCATCCACCATGCCTCATACTCCCTTTCCAAATCATGCACTTATCCATCACTCTCCAACCACATCCCTTCTTGAAGAGGAAGTTGTCATATGTGAGATAAGTGAAAAATACCAAGCTATACATGAAGTTGAAGAAGATGAATCAATTGTCTATGATAAACAATTCACTATTAGTACTCCCCTTAGTGAACACAAACACAAATTAGTCTTCTTGAATGAATAAAGAGATGATCTAGTTCAATTTACAGCTGCTCATTAAGAAAATTCCAATATTTCTACCTTGGGAAATGATAAGGTTAATCAAGACATGGAAGAGGAATATTTTTAGAGGATCATCACATTGACTATTTTGGTTGAGTCTCATGAGTAGGTGAAAAGAGGTGTGATTGAAATATGGCAGATCTATTTACACTTGTTTAAGGAGTATGATAGTCTTGAAAATAGATCACTTATAGAAGATCAAAATTAGATTATTGATGAGGGGTGTAAGGCTCCTAGTGAGAAAACATCTCTTGAAAAACATCACCAAGAGTTTAAAATACATTATGGTGGAATCTATGATGACCATCACACTCATGAGCATGATCAAGAGATTGAATTTGAAAAACCAATCAAATAAAAATTTATTTCTACCTTCATGGACCAAGAGGACCTATATAAAAATTTCAAGGAGATATGTAATGAGTTTAAGAATATCCAAGATCCTAAAACCCCTATTGGATAGTTTGAAGTTGTCTTGATTCATGAAGGATAATATGAAAACTTCCAAATAACCATTATTAAATGATTAAGGCTGATTCTATAAGTCAAGAGATGACCTTTTTTGAGACAAGTATAACCAACAAGAAAGAGTAGGAGAGAGATATTGAGCTATAAAATGAATTCATCTTTATATGTGATTGGTTTGCAATTGACATGAATTTATCTAAGAACATGCTAAGAAGGATGAAAATCAATAAGAAGAAGATTACAACAACCAAACCAAAGTTCAATATGTATATTTCCTCACATCATTTGGCATCTCATGCAACAAGAAATTATACAAGCCTCCCCTTTGATCCAAGAGGAAAAGGTTGTTTTTAGGTTAGTTGTATATAGTTAGTTTTTTGATGTTGTTTTTGAGTTCCCTAAGTGCTTAATAATAGGTGTGAGTCTTGTTGATTTGGTTTTTGTGTGTTGTCTTTTTTTGGTGTGTTTTGAAGATCAAATGAGATTATATTTTCATGGTAAAGGTTTGATCAGGTCTGAAATTGAGTGAAAATGGATCCATTTCCCAATGGAAGGATAAGGCTATTAGTCTATTCAATATTATAGGCATGCTACCTCTTTGAAACACCAAATAGTTGACCAAATTTTGAAACCAAGTCAAGGTTTGTCAACCCCATATAAATTAAAAATTTCATAGGATTGTCACAACTTGTATGAGGTCTTGTTATGATCTCAAATGGTTTTAATAGTTCTATATGGTCATATTTTCCATTGTCTAGCATTGCTTAAAGTTTGGTCTCATGTGTAACTATCTAGTCTTAGGCGTCACTCATGAGGTCTTGGTGTTTTAAAACATGGTCAAAGGCTTGATATAGTTTAGGTACATTATAAAAGGCTATTAATGTGTCTTTAATGTCATAATGTCATGTCTTAACCTTTCACCATATTCTTATGTGCTAAAATGACATTATGACCTCCTTTTGGGATTAATATGAGGACTTTTAAGTACTTTTTCAAAGGAAAAACATTTCAATAAGTTTCCTAACATGCATGAGAATAGGAAAAAGTCATAGCATCAATTGCATGTCAGAAATAGTCAATTACTTTAGTGTAGACTCAAAAAAGTAGTTCTAGACACTTGTATGACCTTTAAAGAGAACCTTATAGGTAAAAATGGTAATAAGTGTTATTTAAGATCCTAAAGGTTTAATTCAAGTTTTATATGTAGGTAAAATCCTAAAAATTGTAAAATTTTCTTCAAACCCTCCATCACTCTCCTTATAAACAAGTAAAGGTAAATTTCAAGTTTTTAGTATGGAAAGAGGAGAGATAATTGGAACCTAAATTTTTTTATAGAGGAGGGGTCATATTAATATTAAAATAAATGTAATTTTTTTTAGATTAATCCCATCTCCATTATAGCTAGGCAACCCCACATGCTAAGACTAGGATGTGGTCTAGAATTTCCAATCAACCCCACATGCTAAATCATTCTCCTTTAATTGGTTGTTTGCAACAATTTGAATGAATGAGAGTGATTACATAAGATATATATATATATATATTATGTTTAATCTTATTTCACATTACCCAAGTTCAATTTCACATGTGTGGGATTGTATTGGAAAGAAAATCCATTCTTTTACAAAGTGCAAGTGATCGTTAGTGTCCTCTATTGTTTAATAGTTTTTATAGGTTTCATAAGCATTAAATTATTGATTAAAAATGTTTATTCATCTTTATAATTCATTTTAACACTATCTAAACATTTCAATATTTTAAATTATTCCTTTATTGGCATCATATTCCTTGTAAGAAAACCATGTTTTGAAACTTCTTGCATAAGTAAGTTGAAAGTTTGTCATGCAATATCATAAGTGTTTAAGAATATTTAACTCATGAACAAGGAAATGAAACAACAAGGAATTGGTTTCAAACTAAATATTTCTAACTTTCACCTCTTAAAGATTCAAAGCATAAGTAATGTATACCTGTAGGTCTACATCATAAGAAGTGTGTGAATTGTACATCATAATTTGAGATAGAAGATATATGAATGGAGGAAATGAGATTATTATTTGATAAAATTAATTAATAAATAATAATATATGTAAATTTAAATTGCATGCATAAGACCCACTGAATGTATACCTACAACCATGCCTATGTAGTCAAGTGAGAAAGAGAGCACATGTTGATATATTCGAGGTTGAAAGTTCTTTAAAAAGGTGAATTGTACCTTGTATCAAGTGCTAATGAACCATCAATTAGGTTTGGATACTTTAGGAGTCATATTTTAATTGATAAATACCAAAATCAAGACTTCATACCCAAATACTCTTCAAAAATGATACCTACATCCACCAAAATCATGGAAGCCTAAAGCAAAAGTATGCTTGGGGAAGATATGAAGTTTATATAGCTTTAAAAAGAGTGGGAAAACATCAGTAGGATATTAACCAATTTCAACATCTTGGAATAGGTTTGTGATACTTAGATATGCCTAAAATATCTTCAAAATGATACTTATAGTCAAACTTAGGAAAAGTCAGAGAATTTACTAAAGGATGTGAAGTCACAGTGACTTGAAGAGTGATTCTAGACCCCTAATGACATGAAAGATCCATTGAGATGAATCATGAATTAGAGTTTGAAGATCTTGAAAAAATTAATGATCTTAGACTCAATTAAAATCTACCTATATACTAAATTGACCCCATGGTCAAATAAGTTAACCCCCTTTCAAGTTGAGACTTGTCATGAGGTTTCCTAGGTCTTAAAGTGTCCACCATGGTCATAACTAAGATTAAATATATTATCTTACTTTGGTCATGTGTGTTATTTTGTCTTAGTGTCATTTAGGTCACCTTTGAGCTAATTTAATGAACTTGTATGATTTACTCAAGGGGAATTTTTTTTAAAAAGGTTATTTAATGTCTAATATGTCAGATTTGGTCATAGATGTAGTTTTGTAATTGACAATTGTAGGCTCAAACTTTGGAAACAAGAAAATCAGTAGAAAAGTAGAAGTTTCTAAAGTTGTAAAGATTTGAAGACAAGTTTTTCATGTGGTAAAGATTTATTATTGTCTCTTCAACTCCCCATGATTCATCTCAATGATTGATAAGATTTAATAGGCCTAAAAATGGTGAAAATTGGTTTGTTTCACTATTTGCTCTCTTGTGCAAGTCAAGCAAGACCATTGATTTTATGCTAGTAGGGATAGAAGGAGGAAAATAAGTATAAATGATTTTGGTATATGTTATCACTCTTAATTTAATTCAACTCCATGGTCATAATTTTAAAATTGGTGGACTGAGCTTCATGAATCATCTTTAAGACTATTGATGTCTCAAAATTATCTTCACATCCTCATCACCCATAGGTTTTCTCATTTAATTGTATGATCTGATGTTTTCAAGTGTTGTGTGTGTTATAAAAAAAATCCTTCATTTTCATGTTGTTTTAAACTAGTTTTCATGTGTGTAACATGATTTTATAGGCAGGACTATTCTCATTATGATAGAAGAGATCATCATTGTAGTCTGCAAGATATGGTATCATTAGTTGTAGGGTTCTTATCTATTAATGGTTTCAAGGTAGATAATGCACTTGTGTCTCTCTCCTCAAATCATGAAATATAGTTTATACATGTCTTTTTTCATTTTAATACTTGGGAGTTTATTGAGGTCGTTTTATCAAGACATAAACAAAGTCCAGTCAGAACTTTTCAATACACAGTCACTTCCTATCATATACAAACATGTATAGAGAAGATGAGATCATTAATAACCCTAAAAGATATGGATAACTTAAATTCCATGACTTTAATGATGTTTTTAAATTCATACATGGATCATGGTGTTGGTATTAAAACCATCACATAGCTTGTAATCAACCAAAGCAAGAAAAGTTACTTAAGGGAAACCTTACCTTAATTTTTCTTAGAAGGGGATCCTACTTACACAATGACATTTATTGGTGAATATTATTGACGTCTATTGGAGACTAATGTTTCTATTCTTAGAGTCTCAATACTAGTAATAAAATTCCAACATGAAATAAGGTTACTTGTTTGATAAAGAATGTGGTTGGGTGACTCCCATGTCAAGTAAGTTTTCACTATAGATTTTTAGTGAAACACAATGCTCTTCAGCCTAAATGAACTTCTAGCATGCAACACATACCTATAGTGTATTTTTGGTAAGTGAGTGAAAACATGTTCTAAATACATTATTTAACATAACTCAAGTGTAAATACTCCCTAATGAATTTATGAGGGAGTGAAGGTGTGATACACAGTACTCATGCATAAACAATCACCTAAAGGTCTCATAATTTCCCTAAAATTATAGACCTATAGTGAATTAATAGTGATGAGTGATGGCATGATATATAGGAATAAATGAGAATATTCATGTGTGAAATGGTATTAATTAATATCAATAGCATAAGGTATAGTTTTCAAACACAATTTAAACCTATAAGCATCCTTCCAATCCTTCCCTAATTGCACCTACAGAGTGACATAGTTAGACAGTCCAATCTAGCTCATATGAGATGCATGTTTAGAAGGTTGGTAAAAGTATACGTTGGATAACAATATTTAATACACCATAGAATATAATTACACACTTATAGGTGATATTAGTAGGAAATCAATAAAATATAATACTAGTTTTTTAAATTCCACAATATTTTAGGTCCTCATTATGTTGATATGATATTCTAAGAGGTCTTAGTATAGTGTGAGAAGTTGAGAAAATTTATAGTTAAGTGAGTGATCCAATGGTGAGAGGAGTAGACAAACCTCATGACCCTACCACATGTCACTTGTAAGATTTTAAAACACTATAAGTAATATTTAAGGTGAATAAGATATTTTGAAAAAAAGGCCTAGAAATAGGTCTAGAACTATAAGTGAAGGTCATCCCCTATAGGTTATAAAGGTAATAAATATGGTTTTGAATATCATAGGTGTATTGGTAAAGTTCTAATACCTCCTAGTGTCCTTTTGAAGAGAGAAATATTACTATCACAAGATTAGAGGAACCTGACTATCTTAGCAAATCATGTAGGATTGAACAAGTCAATTTGGTTATGAATTTAATAAGTTTACTTGGGAAGTCAACCAAACTTGAAGGACTACATGAAAAATGATTTATTTTCTACCATGAATATCCCTTAAAAATTTGGTGTCTTGGTGTGTTTCCTATCACAAGATATAAGCCTTTAAAAATGATATAGCAGTGTGGGATGTAATAGGGGATGTCAAATTAAATTGACAATAAATAGCCATTCAAATTTAAAAATATTCATCAAGATAGAAATTGAATGCATGGATACCAAGTGTTAAAACCTCACTCAATCAGATAAAGGATTGATTACATGTAGGTGATATCAAAGTTAATATGTCAAAGTCCCCCAAATCAAGATTGACGTTGCATATTATTATGTACAAATTCTAATTGATGATCTATGTTGAACACTGTGCTCAATAAATAAAAATATATCTATAATGTGTATTTAATCATGCAAATGGATATTTAATAATAATCATGAAGTCAATAGGTCAACAGATCTTGAGATTGAATATGATGGTGCCATGTGTCACAATTATAGTGAATTAATAGATCAATTACGTGCATTTGATCATGTAAATAAGAGATCAATATCATGCATTCCATAATTAAAATGGAGATATAATGGTGAGCATGAAGTAAATAGGTCAATATATCTTGAGATTGAATGTAATGGTTCCATGTGTAACAATCATGGTAAATTAATAGATCAACAATACATGTTTGATCACACAGATCAGAGATCAATGATGTGCATTCAACCATGCAGATGAATATTAATGGTGAGAATTGAGTTAATAGTTCAATGAGCCTATATTACATGTGAGGCCATCATGTGGTGTAAGGGAATTAATTGAATATATATGTATAGTAGGTTCCATATAAAGCATGTAGGGCTACCAAGTGTCACAATCTCAGAAGCTTGGATCAAAGATCAATGGCTAATTTAAAACTCAAGGCTAGGAGACTCCCATGGAGATTGATGGAGAAAATTTGATCAAGTTTATAGGGGTAAAAATGCAGACACATCTAAAGTGAAAATGGTCATATTTTAAATTTTAATAAACAACATGGCAAGGATATGCCATATAGGTAAACATGTCAGATTGAAAGTTTTGTGTACCCAAGCATATGAATGTAAAAATATCATATTAAAATATGATTTGGGTTACCAAAGTAAATTCTTAAAATTTGTATGTTACCATTAAAGCTTATTTAAGACCCTTAGTTTAATATTTAGAACCTAAAGTCCCTATTTTTTAATGTTATAGTGTTGTTTCATGACTGTGTTCATTGTTCTTTGAAATGGATCCACATGTACAATGAGTTCTTGTACTACATAATTCTTTAGTGAGTTTCATTGTAACATTTTGAAGTTGTTCATGATTCCCCTTCACTTAGTATATGATTGTTTTGATGCCTAACAAGGAGGCATACCTATAAAACCATGGTTTCATGTACTATCAAACACATTTCAAGTTATAAAACTATAATAGAGGTGTATGAGATTTCACAGTCCAAGGAAATATTTCAAAACTCTCACAAAGTAATTTATTATGCTCTTGAGTCCTCATTATGGAAATAAGGGGTAGAATAGGTCTATTTAAGCCTAATATAAATCAAAAGTGGGATACTAGTTATTTGAATGAGATAGATGTGTCAAGGAGCAAGTTATCCATGTAAAAGTAATAATGGAATTGCTTTTCCATTACATGGAGACCTATAGTAAGTTCCAACAAGCACTATACAATCAACAAGATATTAGTGTATAATGGAGGAGGGTTTTCAAGGTTGAAGGACATTCAATATAGGTTTTAAGGTATTATAATGACATGAAATAATCTCCTATACCTTGAGGTTTTTGAACCCACCAAGATCACCAAGAGTGTTTCCTAGATACTTGTGTTATAGTCAATGCATCCTATAGCCTACCCTCTGTACAAGCTATAACCAAGGGTGAGGAGTATGATACTTTTTTAAGAAACTTACATATCATGAATATTTTAAAGAGGAAGGTGTGTTTTCAAGAAAGGTTATAAGGTAGGAAGATTAGAATGGTAAGAGGATGATCATATAACTTTTATCAATATCATTTTTCAAAAATCAAGCTAGGCCTAGTTTTGATCATCCTCTCATAAGTGATCACTCACCTATAATAGAACTAAAGGAATCCATAGTTGGTAAGGATTAGGGTGGTCAAGAGACTTGTAAAAGTTTATTAAGAACATAAAAACATCCAAGTGTATGAATATTATAACCTAAACCTAAAGTATTTTCATTTGAAAAATATATTGAGGATGATAACCTCCGTCAGAGTAGTAAGGGATTCATGACAAAATAGTCATAATACCATATTGGAGGGTTTGGAGATCAAGTGTCACAATTGGGGTTATTAATAAAAGTAGGTTAATAGTGTAAAGTTTCATGAAATAGAATGAAGATAATATAGATCAATTAGAGGAGTTTGTATACTCATATATAGTCTTTCACCTTGAAAACAAACCCAATAGTCACATATAAGTAAGGTTCAAGCCTAATAGTTTATAAAATGGTTTTATAATCGAATTATTCTTCAATGTTTCATTCATGATAAATTTTTAGTTGTCAAAGGATTTAAAGGCATATTAATGTTATCTAGGCTTGCAAAGGAGCTTTTTGATCAGTTTTGGGTTTTGGGACTCATAGATCTATCAAATGGCCTAGAATTTCTTGGAAACCACCTAGAATGTGTGGAGGACTCCCTTCAATTCTTGACCAACCTATTTTGTATAATAATATGACACATTTAGGTACTATGAAGCCCAAAATGGATAAAACATTTACACTTTTATAGGCTATTTGGCCCTTATTTCATCTAAGTATGGATCCATGCCAACTCAACAAACATCTCAACATGAGAAAATCATTTCATATGATTACCATTTTCATATCTTTTATTCTATCTAGAGGAATCGATGCACATCTTGTGTTAGATGGTAGGCAAGTAACTAGTGCATAGTTTTTAGGGCCATCTTCTTGAGTGGTTACACATGGTGACCACAACATAAAGGGTGCAAGGTGATGAAGCTAGTAAAATGATCAACCAAGGCTACAACTCAGCACCTAATGTGTGATTTCATCCCCTTTTCTCCTATATCTCCCATTTCTCACCCTATTTTAAAAAAATTGACTCTCATTTGACAAGGCAAAACCTTATCAAAATTTGTAAGAACTACCTTTTGAAGCAATAAGATTAGTTTTCACCTATTTCTTGCCTATAACTTTTGTTTTGTAAGCTTGTGCATGATGGCTTTGTGAAGAAGTGTTCTTTCATGTCTATTATCCTTATTTATTGCCTTTTTTATGTGTTTTCAAGCTAATTTTAGGTCTAAACTCAGGCTTTTTCCACCATGAATGGACACTTACTGTGAATTTCATAATTCCTTTTTACTTTATTCATTACTTAATGAGACTAGTTTATGAAATACTTAAGCAAATTATCTAATTTGTGAGGTTTTTTGAGAAAGGATTATATTATATTAAGTCAATGCTTATTTCAAGCTTATGTGTCATTTTAATTTGGAGAATCACCCCATTTATCTCTCTTAGTTACCCTATACCCACTTTCTATCCCTTTTCCAAGTGTAAAAATTAATTTATTTGATCTACCAAGAGGAAGTTGGTCTTCTCTAGAGGTTCAATCTCACTATAGGATACCCATAGCCTAAGGTTGCTCTAATATTATGGCTGGGAGTGAGAGGACCTAAATATATCCCATAATGGTGCAATTCTATGCCATAATAGTTTTTGGCATGCCTAGTGGGATCAATTTCAAAGAATATTGGTCAATTTTGATGTTGATTTGATCAATTTGTACTGGTTATAGCTTCATCTTTTAGTATCTGGTGAATTTAAAGGAACACTCAACTTTATAATGGTAGAGCAGTAGTTATCTTTCATGCCAAAGGTGACTATAAGATTAGCTTCTAGAGGTATTCCTTTTGAATTTTTTGAATTACCTTTAAACTTAGTAAGAAGGTTAAGATTTGCTAACACTAACCCATACTTGGGAAACTTTCCTCCTAAACCAATTTCAAAATCTACCTCAACAAGAAGATCTTTGTTGGGTCCATTCACTACCATGGTAGCCCCTAAGGCTTTCATTTTTGTAGCTTTCAATGGTCATAATCCTTTAGACCTCCAACAATATGATTTGACTCTAGTGTAATCTCTTATAAGTGTTCCTTAATTCATGGGAGACAAGTCTATAACCCCTTATAAGAACCTTAGAGACATATCCAACTTAGACAATATTCATTATATCAATGAGGAAAATGTGGCTATCAAGTTATTATCCATCTCTTTCAAGGGTAAATCCTTGGAATGGTATATAAATATTACTGCCAACTCCATCAAATCATGGGATCAGTTAAGTGATGCATCATGTAAAATTTTTGAATATAGAAGTGACCACTTATCACTTACTAAATAACTAACTGCAATCAAGAGGGATCCTCATGAGTTATACAAGATTTCAATACAAGGTTTCAAAAAACATGGGATAGGATTCTAGTCTCTATTAGACCTACTCTTAATTATGTTTTCCTTCACTATCTAAAATCTCTTAATATTGATATTATAGTAATGATTCAGTTTATGGGAGGAAACACACTACTAGATGTTTATGAGGTGGCAATCAAAGCAGAGAACATTCTAGTACAAGCTAGAAAATTTATACCTAGGCCACCAATGCCTTTATTTCTTAATATTTGACCACCTCCTATTATTATCCCTCCCCTCAATTCCATTCCAACTATGCTAATACTCGCTACCATACCTATACCAATGTAGGAAAAGGCTTTAACTAGTCAATCTAGTGACTCTAAAGAGCATAAAATTTTCTAAGAGCTTAATAGCATCGTTTAATCCTTTGGAAATGAATTGGAGAATATGAAGAGGTAGAAATCTCAGTTTAATAAACCTTATCAAGATCCATATCAGCCTCAATAATAGTCTTATCAATCCAATAGGCCACCCTACAAAGGAAATTTTTAAGGATAAATCTAAGGATAAGGGTAACCTAACTATATTAGGGAAAACAAATATAACTCAAATGTTCCAAGTATCTCCAATACTTTGGTCCATACTTAGAACAAAATTTATCAAAAAAGTGAGGGTACTATACCTTGGAATCATTCTTTCAGTCAATCCATTATCCCAAACACTTAGTTTAATCAGACCTTCAATGATCAATGGTAGCAGGGTGCTAGCTATGGATACAATCAATCTCTTATGGCTTAGAATATAAAAATACCTACGATGGTCAAAATTGGAAAAACCTAAAAAGGCCAAGGGTCTAATGAGGGAACAAACTAGTTAGATGTTAAAATGGTAAAGTATGATCAAGAAGAGAGATATGCACTTAATCAATAGGCTAGTTCTAGCCAATCATACACTCTAGTGGTAGTTAATACAAGGTTTAAAATAAGAAATATAGATGGTAATCAGGAAGCAGTCAAAGAACCTCCTACTATTTATCCATTACTATCAAAGCCAAGTTAACCTACTACTATTCCAAAGGTTCCAATAGCTCAAAAGAATTAGAACCAAGGGAATGCCTCTATACCCCAAAACTCATAAGTTTAAAGTACAATAGTTGATCCCAAAGCATAAGCAAAAGTTAGTGGTTTGCCCATCAATATTGTTGAATAAATGAATAATTCCAACACGAGTGTGATAATGTGGGATGTGCTTTCTATGGCTAGTCAAGTAGATATCCTTTAGGTTTATCAAGGATTAATGTTTTTGAGAAGCTACAAAGCAAGGAAAATGTGATTCTCACCAATGCAACCAAAGGACCTAATGAAGGAAAATCAAATAAGGTGGTCAAACCTCCTCCCTTCTACATTTATATGATCATTGGTGACTCTTTGGTACATAAATAATGGTAGATAGTGCATCACATACTTTAGTGATGCCAAAGTCAATAGTAGATCAACATGGTTTGAAGTATGGACCCTAATCTAAGGTGGCTTTACATCTTGATGGATCCTACACAAAACTAGCTATCATCATCAAAGGTCCAAAATTGACCTTGCATGCTTGTCCTAGTGTTTCAATGTCTTAGGATGTGTTTATTCTATATGTTCCTTCTCAATTTGCTTTATGCTTATCTAGAGACTTGATAGCTAAAATTGGGGGTTATCTAGTAGCATATTAGTCCTATATGGCTTTCAAGACAAGGTATAAAACCAATGTGTCTATTAAAGTTGAGCCTATTATATAATTTGACATAGATATTTATAGGCCAAATAGCCCAAACATCTATTGTACCATTATTGATGAAGATGAACACGTGGTTGGTCAAGAAGTAGACACTTATCTTGAAAGAATACCGAATATGTTCTTGGATGAGTTATGGAGTGAAAATATGATAATTTACCCTTTTGAAGGTGTTGAATAAAGAGACAAGGAAGTCTACTACTTGCATGAGGAGAATGAATTATTGTCATCCATCACTAGGCCACCAGAAGATACTAGCCGTTTGTGGAAATTACTCTTTGATGGATTAAAGAGAAAAAATGAGGTAGGTATAGGTGAAATGCTAATATATCCCTTAAATGATATGTATTTTTCTTCTTAAAGGTTCAAATTTAGTTATCCTTACAATTCACCTAAGTATGAGGACCTTATCCATGGCCTTCAATAGGCTAGTAAGAGGGGAATCAAGAAGTTAGAAGTATATATAGTGAGATGATCAAAAACTAGGTCAATAGCCAAAATACCATAAAGAATACCTTAATGAAATCTTAAAAACATAGAGTGTGGGACATACTTAAAGACTTTGAAGGCTTCAATATCCAAGTAGTTCCAAGGAACCAAAATCAACATGTTAATAGGTTGGTAGCTATGGGATCTTATCTTGACATCCCAACTGAGTTGAAGAAGTCAAAAAAATACCCACATGTTAAATTGGTAGTGATACCATTAGTTTCATACAATGAGGCTCATTGACAGGTGTTGACACATAAATGTGTACCACATGTGCCCAGAGTGGTTAATAAACACTTCTCATTTTATAACTCTTAATAACTCAATTCATGAGCTATAGGTTGTGATAATCATGTTATCTTTGATGAAATAGAGGAATAACAAGTGATTGTTTCACAATAGTTATATTAGTTAGTGGTTGGGAGCCACCATAGCCGAATATCAAATCTTATCCAAAATATGAATAATCTATTCTAAGAATAGTAAATTATGATCCAGAACTAATCTAAAATGGATATTTACCATGACAATTAAACTAAGATGACTCAATTAAAAAAAGAGTAAAAGAAAGGGTAGGGAAAAAAGAAATGTTATTGATGATCATTTTAAACACCATGACAAAGTTTAGATTTCATCTAGACATACACTTAACCAATATGTAACATGAATTAACATAGGCTCAAATCTTATTACACATTAGGAAAGCTTCTAAGGAAGGTGGAAATAATGCAAATAATAACCATGTTCAATATAAATATTTACCCTACAAGAAAATATCATTATCCCAAATGCAATAAGAGTAAGAAAATGAAATGAACCTAAGGACTTTTATTCACCTATAATTGACACAAGTTAACAACTTTGTAATGAAAGGTGCATGCCAAGAGTTCATAAGAACCATTCAAATCTAGAAATCAGAACAAACAAGTGAGAGATAATCTATAATAATAATGAACACAAGCAAATACTAGACAATTTTTGTAGAAATCCTTACTTATATTAATTTCTAGAAGTTTACAAAGTAATTTAGCTCTAATAACTCCCCCCTTTTTATAATTGATAATGCTCCTTTTATAAGATGCAAAGAAGCATGATTGTCAGTTCTAATCATTTCAAAAAGTATAGGTGTAGGGACAACTATCCTTTCCACAAATGTTATAGAAATACACTAGAATTTCCCAATAGACTGATTTATAGGCAATGTGTTTTACAAATCACACATACCCTTGAAAATATAATATTCTACTTTTAAAATAGATAAGATTTAGCTACAAGAGGAATATTCTAACTTTGAGAACCCTCTGGCTGATGGAGTTCTTTGTTACTATTATGGTGTCTTCATTACTTTTTGATGCTTCCCAATATATGCACTATTGTATCTCCAAGTTGCTCAAGGATATAGGATAGATCCTCAATCATTACTATAAATCCTTTTAAACCACTCACTAATGGAATATAGCTAAACTAATCTTTATATAGTTGAAAATTTAGCTCCTTTTAGGTCAATCATAACACTCCTAGGGTTTGGTTATGGTGTTTTCCTTGCTAGGGCATTTTGTAGGTCCTAACAGTGCTCTAATGGTGGTCATTAGCTTAAACATCATAAGCTTAGATCCCCACCTTTACATTACCAAGTCCACATGGTCTCTAATTTGGCACATTGTACTCATGTGGCTTTGATGTGGCATTTTCATGACATCCCTATGACATTATATTCATCACTATTCAAAATATGACCATTGCCTTCAAATTTGGATCCATGCAACTATCTTAAAATTTATGTCATTATAATCATCATTTGATGTCCATGTGAATGTCATTGATGGGTGCATGACCATCAATTTTAAACACATCGTCTAGGCTCTTTGTTGTCTTAAATTTGATGTCTACATGACTATCATTTGATGTATACATGGATGTCATTGATGGTTGCATGGTCATCAATTTTAAACATGTCTTTAAGACTATTTTCTAAGCTTTCCACTTTTCATTCTATGGTTCAATCTAAACTCTATTAGTTCTACCAAGAAATGTCTTTTCACCACATGACAATCATGTGGGCCTTCAGAGCTTCATTAAAAAGTATTATTTTGTCTCACTCCATTGGATCATGTGTATTTGGGTGAACACGAGCTATTGATCCTAATCCCATAAGTGGACCACCATTGGTTGCTCAATATCCTTTAAATGAAATGGTGACACTTGTCACCATTTAACTAGTTTGGAGATTAATTTAAATGTTAAATTGATATGTGTCATTAGATCAATTTGGTGTGAACAAACATAAATTATAGATTGGGATCCAAGTAGCTGAATGTTATTGGTCCTGATATTCAATTAAAATATTATGTTATGTTTGAGAAACATATAGAATTTTGACTAAGGTTTTGGACCAAGGTTTTTATTCGCATTAATAAACATAAATAAAAATTTAGGCTAAAGTTTAGACCAAGATCAAAGCATAATAAAATAGACCTCAGGATTAATAAAAGGGACCAAGCATAAGGATTTTAACCTAAGCTTTGGTCATGTTGAAAAATATGACTTAAACCTTAGGGTAAAAATTAGGATATGGCACTTATAATTATTCCTACACAAATGTGAATTTAAATCAAAGGGACCTAGGTCAAAACATTAGACTAGGGTTTTAATCATGATTTAAAATAGACCCAATTAATTTCAAAACAAAGGCTAATAAAATGTCCATTTTAACATTTGAAACACAAAACAATAAACATGTATATTATTAAATGAGATTCCATGATCTTGCAACACAAACAACTAGTTTTAATATCATTAGAAGGGGGTGAAGCCATGATCATCCCAACAACATGTCCATTAATCCAAGTGAGATTGGTTCCCACATACAATAGGAAATATTGAAGTTAGGGCATAGAAATAATAAGAATTTAAGATAAAGTCCTATATTAATGTTATCATTCACATTAATAAATAAGGCTTCAATCCAAAGTCTTAGGCTAAGTTTGAAACATATTAAAATGATAGTGGCACAAAAGAGTTTGATGAAATCAATGTCTCAAGTAAATTATCCTAGGTGAATTATTTTAGGCTTTTTACATTTGAGTTATTGACTTTACTATAGGGATTTAGGTTATTTGCACAAGAAAATTGTTTTGGACATTTTATCCTAGGAAACTATTCCAAAGACCAATTTCATCTAACAAAATGTGTGAAGCAATTACCCTATGGTGTTTATTTCTTAGGCAAAATGCCTAAGACAAAAGGTTTGAAGGAATTAGTCAGGGAAAAAAGGGGCCTAAAGGGTCATTTCAAGGAAGATAAAGGGTAATTTTAGATGGTCCAAAGGACACTTTTAAAAGTTTTGAAGGGTGATCTTGAATTGAAAAGGGCCATTTTATAAATATCAAAAGGAAATTCCATAGGGCAAGTGTCCTTGAAAAAAGATCTAAAGGGTAAGTGCCTTTGAAGATTTTGTTTCAATAAAATTGCATTGGAAAGATTGCTATAGGGAATTATTTTAGGCCTTTTGCATCAAACATAATGTCTAATGACAAAATTTTGAATGGTCATTATATAAAACCTAAAGGATAAGTCTGGAAGATAAAGTATCCTTAATAAAAATCTTGAGGGGCACTTTCAAAAATCCAAAGGGCACTTTGAAAAATTTGAAGGGCATTTTATAAAATATAAAGGGCACTTTCCAAAGTTTTAAATGATCATTCTTTCAATGAAATTTGTCCTAGAGTGCATTATTTCAAGGAAATTATCCCAAACAAAATGTCTAACACATTTCCCCTAAAGATCAAATTTTATTGGACAAAACGTTAGAAGGAAAAATTCTTGCAAAATAAAAATTTTAAAGGGTATTTTCTTGCAGAACAAAAGTTATGAAAGATAATTGATTATGGAGCAAAACTTTTGAAGGACAATTCAAAAAAATTTGAAGGGTCATTTCAAATAGTTTGAAGGGAAAAAATGCAAAGTCTAAAAGAATTTACTGAACCAAAATGCCCAAAAGATAAATTAGGACTAATCTCTAAGATAAAAAAAAATTAAAATAAGTCCATAACCCATTTAAATTTTTCCTACATAACTTAAATAAAATTTCCCACCAAATTCAAATCAAGCACTTATATTAAACTTAGACTAAGGGTTTAAAAGTTTATCTTGATTTCCAATAGACAACAGGCTTGTAAAGAATCATGCTAACATTAAAATCATGAAACTAAAGCATTATTCATTCCAAGTAGACCTTTTAGGACCTATAGTTGGAAAACATTGATATCCAAAGTTAGCAATTATAGACAAGGGTAAACTAGGGTTATTCATGAATAAGTCAGCCAGGACA
Organism: Torreya grandis; assembly: GCA_037957365.1. NCBI lineage: Eukaryota > Viridiplantae > Streptophyta > Pinopsida > Cupressales > Taxaceae > Torreya > Torreya grandis. The sequence goes on from JARHVA010002783.1 coordinate 1,220,354, forward strand.
TGGTACAAATGACCTTCAAATAAAAATAATGTGAAATCATGCTAATGACACTCTGATCAAGTGAATCTTCAATTTCAAGGTACAATTTTGGACAATTTAATACATGGGTCCCCAATTTTCAAAAATAGGGGTATGTTGACCTAAATAAATGGTAACTTTTAGGGAAAATATAACAATATGTTGGAATTTAGAGACTCTAGTTTAAATAATAATTAAGATACTTATTCCATTTAATCAGGCACCATTATTAAGATCAGTTCATGGTTAGAACAAATCTTGCATATGTAAAATTAAGATCAAACATAAAAAAATAGTCATGCTATGTGTGTGTTTTGATGCCACTTACTGATTACCAAAGGATTTAGAGATTAAATTTTATGTTCATGGATTTAATCATTAACATTGACTTTTATCATGTTTGAGTATTCATTAAGAACCATGATTTAGCTCAAGGAAGGCTTGGGCATTGTTTTGTTACCAGCGAGACATCCATAGCCTCGAGAGAGATGCCTTTAGCTCCACTCAAGACCTTATTCCATTGCTATCCAAGCATTTATATCCCCAGTGGAGATTACCATAATCACCTCTTCTTATAAATCTCTTTGAATTTTGTAATAAGGTTCTTATTTTTGTGTTTTTCTATTCATTTTGGCTTTTTAGCAAATAATGAGAACCAGGTTGGCTAGGTTTAGGGATTTGGTCGAGTGTTTGATTTTTAGACAATCATCCTTGGCTATAAACTTTATCCCAGGTAATTAATGTTTTTTTATGTTCAAGCATGATTGTGATTTAGTAAATTAAAATTTCATTCTACATATGCAATATTTATTAAAATCAATCTTAGGTTAGAACAATGCCCAAAATCTCAAGGAATAATTAACCTATCTATTAATCTTTACTAGTTTCTATAAACTATAACATTAATCTCATATTTCAATAATCCATGATCAACCAATGTTAATAAATCATACCTTCATTTTTGAACTATGAAATTTATTGAGTAATCTAGATAAAACTTGATTGATAATTATCCAAAATGACTTTTTTAAAAGCAAGGAACAAAGCAAGAGAAAATTAAAAAATATAAATAAGCAATATATATAAATAAAAAATAAAGAAACAAATCTAAATACCTACACTAACTCCATAAAAATCCTACCTCTAAGATCAAATGTAAATTTATTTATCCTACCATGGAACCTTGAAGCATGATTGCTTTAACTTAGTGGACTCTTCTTATGGATATGGACTGCTATATGCTTATTTATTCTAGGTGATGTAGCTTGGCCTCCTATTATCATTCTCATATAAATGGATCAAATATATGAATCTAAGACCCAATCATATTCCTTCTAAATTATTCTACTTTTTAACAAGAGTGCTAGTTTTGCTTCATCAATAGATAGATGGTGGCTTATATCCTCTTCACCTAATAATAGTAGCTCGACTAGTATCCTTAAAGTGATGTCTTTATTAGGTTATTTTTGAGGTGTAAATGGAATATCAATATTTTCACAAAAATATTCCAAGTCATCCCAAAAGGATTCTTCATCTTGATCAACTAAATGAAGTCCATCTAAAATCTCATCACTAGAAACATATTGGTCCTATATTCTTGATGTTTTGATGAAGTCATATGACAATTCCTGATCTATTTCACCCACTTCATCTTCATCCTTGGTGAATAAATTTAGCTTTTCTATCTAATGAAGATCCAACTTATCTTGGTTTAGGGTCTCCAAAATAATATCATCTTTTCGAAACTGTTGACCATTAGTGAAATCCTTACATGAAGCATCCATGTGTTGTTTTATCACATCATTTACCATCTCTAACTCTTTAATTCCATTTAATAAATCATGGTATGATGTATACCAATGATCATCTTCTTCAAGAGAATTCTTTATTTTAGAAATAAATATATGTGGGTTGTCTTTTTGGTTACCTTTTGAAGAAAAATATTATCTTGTACCTAATCCATATCAATTTCTAGAAACTCTTCCTCTTCATCTACAGATGTTCTAATGATGATGTCTTGTTGGTATTTAATTGCAATTTCTTTTACATCTTCAGGAATACAAGTCATCTTAGATGAAACTTATTTAATTGGCTCATCATCATCTTTAACTAGATAATTAGAAGCCTTCATGAAGGATTTAAAAATTCTTACAAAGCCAAATGTCCATGCAACATTATCTTAGTTGGGCACAATTTTAGTTGTATCCTTTTTACCTTGAGATGATTTAAAAACATTACAATGTTTAGCAAAATCTATATCATAGAAACTCAGTTGTATGATTTTAGATGATTTATTATTGATTTTATCATGAGACTTATTTGGGGGCCTATTGAACCTTTGAGAAGCATAGTATCTATTACAGCCTTCCCCTATATTTCCTACTTATTTTTGTAGCTAAAGAAAGTTAGTGCTCATTTTTTGGACCATTTATAATATCAAGTCATTTGAATTTTTTGGTGTTTTAGGCTCACAAATTAGATAATTATTACTAGCTATGGGCATTAGAGCTCCATGATTTTGTGGATGAAGCCTACTAGCAGTGTTATTCAAGAACACTGGGTCTTGGCTAGGATATGGATGACTCAATAGTAGTTGGTTCTAAACTAGAGGTTCATTCAGAGTAGGTATATTTTGATTGGAATTAGGGGTGGAGTATGCCATTTAACCTTGGGGTTGCATCTAGTCATTAATGATCACAAATTTAACATAAGTTAATGCTAATGTATTGATGACATTTTTAGATCTTTTCAAGAACACATAGGTCATGGGTTCTAAGGTATCCTTGTAAATATCCAAAACTAAAGCCAAATATGGTTTATATGGGGTCATGGTCATGCTAAGAATCTTTTGGAACCTATAATTAAATGATCTTATTGTATTAATGAAATCCCTCTTAACTATGATGAACTATTGGTAAAGGGTACATGGACTAACAATTTTTGTCAAATTGATCAATGAAGATACTATTAAAGTCATTCTAACTAGTAATGTAATTATTACATAGGTTGAGAGACCAATCATATGAAGCATCTCTAAAAGTGAATGGGAAAAAGCTACATGCTATATCTTCATGAACTACATTTAATAGTCTCAAAATAACCTTGAAGTATTTAATATGATCTTTAACAATGACAACAATATTGGTATTAAAAGAAGTTAAATAACTTTTAGGGTTTTTTGGTAAGTCATATACCTAACCAAGCACATTGATAGAAGAACCACCTAGCCAAGCCATACCTTAAACACATGAGCACTTTGACTTGGTGAAGTTGGTTGAGACATTGAAAACTTAAGCTCACCTTAGTCTCTATTTTGGCAATTCCAAATTATGACTTAAAACCTATTTAAAATATATTGCATCAAATTGATCTTTTCAAAGTCTAATGATTTAAGTTTGCATGTTAAGCTATTTTTTCACAAGTATATGTAAGATATGACTATATTTTACTAAATAAGCTCAAATATATGTTAAAACTAATGAATGAGAGGGATATTTACTCCTCTAAGCTTGAATAAACTCAAATTTACAAAAAACTGGTCAATCTTTGTATAAAAATTTCTATTACTAACCTTAAACAAGGGGAATAAACAAAACATGAACTACCTTTGCATGAATATCCATGGATCTTTAATGAATATCGATCTTTAGTTAAAGGAAGCCCAAACATTGGTCTAAGGCCATAAATATCTATGATATTTACACAATTGATGAAAGGATCACTTAAATATGCAAATAATACACCAATATTTGATCAAAACACACCAAAATTAGCAAATATTTTAAAAATTCAAAAAGATCTAACTAAAGTCCTTCCTTATAGTGCCAACTAAGCTCTTCTTGTTGATGGATAAATGTGTACCATAGGTGCCTAGATTGTTTAAGAAATAATTCCCATTTTAGAATTACCAATAACACAACACATGAGTTAATTTTGTGATAATATTATTATCTTTGATAGAATAGAGGCATAACAAGTAACTATTTCACAATATTTATATTATTTGGTGGTTGGGAGACACCATGGCCGAATAAGAGATCTTATGAAAAATATAAAGTATTTATGCTAAGAATAGTGAATTATGATCAATAACTAATCTAAGATGGATATTTACAATGATAATTAAACTAAGGTGACCCAGTTAAAAAAATAACAAAATGAAGGGTAGGGTAGACATAAATGGTGTTGATCTTCATTCAAACATCATGACAAAGTTTAGATTTAATCTAGACATGCACTTAAGTAATATGTAACATGAAGTATCATAGGATTAAATCCTATTACACAATAGGCAAGATTTTAAGGTAGGTGTAAATAATGAAAATAAGAACCAAGTTCAATTTAAAGATTTAGCCTATAGGAAAATAAGATTAGTCCAAATGCAAGAAGATTAAGAAAAAAAAATGAACCAAGGGCTTTTAGTCAACATAGAATTGGCACAAGTTAACAACTCTATAATTAAAGGTGCATGCCAAGTTTTCATAAGAACCATTCAAATATAGAAATTAGAGTGAACAAGTGAGAGAGAATCCATGATAACAATGAACACAAGAAAATATTGCATAATCTCTGAAAAATTCCTTTCTTATATTAATTTCTCCAAGATTACAAAGTAATTTATATCTAAGAACTCCCCCCTTTTTATAATTTACAATACTCATTTTATAAGATGAAATGAAGCATGTCGGCCAGTCCTAACTAGTTAAAAGAGTATAGGTGTAGGGATAGTTATCTTTTCCATAAATGTTCTATAAATACACTAGACTTTCCTAATGGACTGATCTATAAGAAGTGTGATTTAAAAACCACATATGCCTTTGAAAATTTAATATTCAACTTTTAAATTGGATAAGGTTTAGCCATAGGAGGAATATTCTAACTTTGAGAACCCTTTGGCTGATGAAGTGCTTTGTTACTATCATGGAATCTTCATTTATTTTTTATGCTACCTAATACATGTACTAGAATATCTCTAAGATGATAGAAGATATAGGAGAGGCCCCTCATCATTGATGAAAATCCTTTTAAACTGATCACTAATGGACTCTAGCTCAACATATCTTTACACAAGTGATATTTTAACTCCCTCTAGGTTATTCATAATGTTACTAGGGTTTGGTTATGGTCTTTACCTCACTAGGTCATTATTATATGTCCTAAAAGTGTTCTAATGGTGGATGTGAGCTTAGATCCCCACCTTTACATTACCAGGTCTGTAAGGTCTCAAATTTGGCACATTGTGCTCACATATCTTTGATGTGGCATTTCCATGACATCCCCATGGCATTATACTCATCACTATTTAAAATATGGATGTTGCCTCTAAATTTGGATCCAAGCAACTATCTTAAAATTAACATCCTCATGACCATCATTTTACATCCTCATGAACATCATTGATGGGTACATGATCATCAATTTTAAACACATTTGTTGTCTTAAAATTTATGTCTACATGATCATCATTTGATGTCCATGTGGATGTCATTGATGGGTATGTGACCATCAATTTTAAACATGTCTTCAAGACTGTCTGCTAAGATTTACAATTATCATTCTTTGGTTTTCTTTTACTCTATCAACTCTATCAAGAAATGTCTTTTTTCCACATGGTGGTCCTGTGGGCCTTTGAATCTTCATTTAAAATTATTAATTCATCTTTTTCCATTAGATCATGTCTATCTAAGTGAATGCGATCTATTAATCCTGATCCCAAAACTGGACCACCATTGGCTACTCAATATCCTTTAAATTAAATGGTGACATTTGTCACCATCTCACTAGTCTAGAGCTTCATTGAAATGTTGACTCAATACACCCCATTAGATCAATATGGTATGAGAAAATGTGGACTTTAGATTGAGATTCGATTTGCTGAACATGATTGGTCCCTACATTTAATGAAAATATTAAGTTAGGATTGAGAAACATATAGAATTTGGACTAAGGTTTTTGACCAAGGTTTTATTAGTGTTAATAAACACAAATAAAACTTTAGGCTAAAGTTTAAAACAAGATCAAAGCATAATAAAAGGGACCCCATGAGTAATAAAAGGGACCAAGCCTAATAATTTTAACCTAAGCTTTGGTCATGCTAAAAAACATGACTTAAACCTTAGATTAAAAATTAGGCTAGGTTTAAGGCACTTATAATTGTTCCCATGCAAATGTGAATTTAAATAAAAGGAACCTAGGTCAAAACATTAGACTCAGGTTTTAATCATGGAAAATGGACCCCATTAATTTCATACCAAAGGCTAATAAAATGTCCATTTTAACATTTGAAACACCAAAACTTAAGCATGTATATTCCTACATGAAATTCAACTAATCCTACAACATAAGTAACTAATTTTAGCAACATTAGAAGGGGGTGAAGTCATGATCACCCAAAAACATGTCCATTAATCTAATCAAGATCGATTCCTATAGACAATAGGAAATATTGAAGTTAGAGTAGGGGAAAAATAATAATTTAAGATAAAGTCCTAGATCAATGATCTCATTCACATTAATAAGTAAGGATTCAATCCAAAGTCTTAGGATAAGTTTAAAACATATTAAAATGACCATGGCACAAAAGACTCTAATGAAACCAATGTCTTGGGGAAATTATCTTAGGCAAATTATTTTGGGATTTTTCCATTTGATTTGTTGACTTTGTTGTAAGGTATTCAGGGTCTTTACATGAGAAAATTATTTTGGACTTTTTATCTAAGGAAATTATTTAGAATACCAATTTTTTTGAACAAAATGTCTAAATCAATTATCCTATGAGGTCTATATTTCATCAATAAAAATTCCAAAGACAAAAGGTTTGAAGGAATTAGTTGGGGTAAAAAGGGGCTCGAAGGGTCATTTCAAAGAAGCTGAAGGGTAATTTTAGAATGTTTGAAGGGCACCTTCAAAAGTTTTGAAGGGTAATCTTGAAGGGCAAAGGGTCATTTCATAAAGGTTGAAAGGTAATTCTATAGGGCAAGTGTCCTTGATAAAATTTAAGTGCCTTTGAAGATTCTATTTTAGAAAAATTACATTAGCAAGATTATTGAGGGGAATTATTTTAGGCCTTTTGCATCAAACAAAATGTTTGATGACAAAAGTCTAAAGGGTCATTTAAGGAAACCCAAAGGATAAGTCTAGAAGGTAAAGTGTCCCTAACAAAAATCCTAAGGGGCACTTTCAAAAATCTGAAGGGCACTTTCAAAAATTTGAAGGGCACTTTCAAAAATATTAAAGGCACTTTCAAAAATTTGAAGGGATCTTTCAAAAGTTCCAAAGGATTATTATTTTAGGTAAATATGTCCTAGAGGGCATTCTTTTAGGGAAATTATCCCAAACAAAATGTCCAACACATTTCCCTCGAAGACCAAATTTTGTTGGATAAAATGTTCTAAAGGGAAATAAGTTACAAAAATGTTCTAAAGGGAAAATGTTACAAAAATAAGGGTATATTGACCTCAATAACATGTCTTTGAAAGTGACAAGTAGATTTCTTGTTTCTTGTAGTAGGAAACTAAATTTTATTTAATAAACCAAGGTAAATTTCAACATTATTATGAGGATAAAATTGTTTAGCTGAGGTCTAACAAAATTCCTAAAGGGCTAATCACACTTGAAGGTTTTCTCCACGAGGGAGACCATATGAAGAAAGATAAAGTAGTGACTCCAACTAATGATAAGAACTATGAAAGAGTTATTATCATCAAATACAAGCTCTTAAAACTTGGAAAGGTAATAACTAAGGCTAAAAAACATACTTTCATTGAACTTTGTAGAGAATATTTAGATGTCTTTGCATGGGAATAGAATGATCTAAGAGGTTTTGATCCCAAGCTAGCCCAACACACTATATAATTGGAGGTAGATATAACGCCTATGAGGTAGAAGAAAAGGCCTATCAAACCCAAAATTGAAGATATATTGAGGAAATAATTGACTAAATTTATTGAGTTTAATAAATTTTTTCCATCAAACAGTCCTCATGGGCATCCAACTTAGTTCCTGTGAGAAAGAAAAATGGTGAGATTAGGTTGTGTGTCAACTTTAAGGACCTAAAAATGGTCTCTTTGAAATATCATTACCCCTTACCATATATGGGGAAAATACTTCAAATGGTTGTTAGTTTAGAATGTTTCTCTCTTTTGGATGGGTATTCAGGATACAACCAAGTGCTAGTAAGAGAAAAATACTAATACAAGACTACTTTCACTATAAAGTGGGGCACATATGCTTAATAGAAGATGCCCTTTTATCCTATAAAATGCTAGGGTCATTTTTAAAAGATAAATGGACATGATATTCCAAATCTTGTTAAATTAGATGGTGCTTGTCTACTTGGATGACATAACATTTTTCTCCAAGAAGGCTAATGAGCACTTAGATCACCTAAGATTGATATTTGAAAGGTGAAAATAATATGGGATCTCATTTAATCCCAATAAGTGTGTGTTTACAATCCATTAGGGAAAAATCTTGAGAATTATTATCTCAAAATACGGATTAGCTATTGATCTTGATATAATAAGTGCCATCTTGGCATTACCCTTACCCAAGCACAAGAAGGGACTCTAGAGTTTCCTTGGGAAAATAATTTTTTTGAGAAGGTTTATACCTAGCTTTGTAAGATTGGTAAAACCCATCACTACCATGCTAAATTCTAACCAAGTGTTTACTTTGTCAAATGATGGTAAAGAAACATTTAAGTCTATCAATCAAGCCATTGTCTAAGCACCTACGCTCATGAATCCTAATTTATCAAATAATTTCATATTGTATGCCTTTAACAATATTGAAAATATATCAACTATGTTGATGCAAAATAATGGTGAAGGACTTGAGAAGCCAATTACTTTTTTTAGTCAAGGGATTGAGGGGTATGAGGTAAGGTATAATTTTGCATAAAATCAAGTCCTTATATCAGTAAAAATCCTTAAAAATTTTAGACCAATGCTCTTCAATAGCAAAATCTATCTTATGGTTTCTCATCCTAGAGTGAGAGACTTCCTTCTTAACAAAGACTTGAATGAAAAGAAGGTTGGTTGGATTACCAAGGTCATGGAGTATGATGTGGAGATTAAGGTCATTAATGTAGTGAGTGGTAAACTCTTATGTGAGAATATGGTGGATGACCTTCATGGGGATAAAGAGGTTGTATTGGTAACATAAGATGACTCATAAATATATGAACCTTCATCTCACACTAGTTGGCTCTAAGATATGACACATTTATTGATAACAAATGAGTGCCCACAAGTTAAAGATAGGGTAAAGATAAGGTATTTTAGACTTTAGTCCATACCTTATGCATTTTTTGATGGGGTTATTTTCAAAAAAGACCTCAATGGGGTGCTTCTAAGGTGGATTGATAATGACCAAGTGATTAGGCTCTTAGAACAATTCCATGATGAGCCTACAAGAGGCCATTTTGCTCCAAGGACTACAACAACAAAAGTGATTAGGTATGGTTATTATTGGACCAACCTCTTCAAGTATGTGTATGCATGGGTAATAATGTGTCAAAAGTGTTCTCTCTTTTTAGGAAAGTAAATATTGGTAGCCCTTCCTCTCAACCCAATCTAGGTGGAACAACCCTTCATGTAGTGGGGTTTATAATTCATAGGAATGATCAATCCACCTTCTAATGGAGGACACAAATGGGTACTCAATGATACCGATAAATTCACTAGGTGGTTGGAAGCAATTTCCTTAAAATAAGCCAATGAAATAATAGTTTTGGACTTCTATGATAGCAAAATAATGAGTTTTAATGCACTAGTAACAATAATTTTAGATAATGCCTTAGCATTTTTTTTATGAAGACAAGTGAGTGGGCACTTTAGCTAGGCATATACCTTAGTATATCCTCAAAGTACTACCCCCAAGGTAATGGACTAGTAGAGTCAATAAATAGAAACATGATAAGGATCATCAAGAAGACTATGGAAGAGAATCAGAGAGTGTGGCACACAAAGCTAAGGATAACCCTATGGGATGATAGAGTGACTCCCAAAGTTTCCATTAGAAATTCACCATTTGTGATTATATATGGGAGGGAAGCTGAGTTGCCCATATCTCTTGAGTTACCCTCCTTGGAGTTAACCCATTAGCTAGAGTTGATAGAGAGTGAACCTATGAGCTTAAGGATGGTAGACCTCATGGAACTTAAAGAAAGAAGGGACCTTGTAATGAAGAATCTAGATTCATACCAAGATCAAGTTAAGAAAGAATTTGAGAAGAGAACCATAACAAGGGGCTTCAATTAAGGGGATTTAGTCCTCAAGTGGGATTCAAATAAGGCCAATCTAGGCAACCATACCAAGTTTGATAGCTTGTGGATTGGCCCTTACTTGATCCATATATGTAAATAGAATAATGATTTAATTATTACCTAGATAGATGGAGAAGTGTTAGATATAGTATTCAATGTGATTCATTTAAAGACTTGTTATTAGAAGAGTTTGCATCCATCGTATATATTGTATATAATAGACTAGATTTTGGTGTTTTTATCTAAGTGCCTTGTGCACATATTTTTAGTTATGTGTTTCCCTTCCCTATGTTTCTTGGGCATAATTTTTATTTTATTCTTGATGTTGTTATTTATTTAAGAGGAGTTTTTTTGGAAAGGGACATCCTTGTATCATTTTCATATTAGCTAGAAGTAAAGATTTGTGACCTTGTATGCCCAATAGATCAGATAAAGAAACTAATATATTGTATAACAAGCATGCAGTCCCAAGAGGCCACCAAAAATATTGGCTAAAATTGGCCTATATATGAAAAAATTTCTTGGATAGATTAATTCACTCTCTTAAACCCTTTAGAATCCTTCTACCCCCATGACTAGTCCCTCTGTGGTCTTGAATTGATGTAGTGTAGTATTTTGGGAGGTCCTGGTGTAGTGTTAGAAGTTGAGTAGAGTTTTGGTTGAGTGAGTGATATAACAGAGAGAGGAGGAGAAAAACCTCATGACCCTACCACATGTCACTTGCAATATTTTGTAACACTTTAATCAATATTTAAGGTGAATTTAGAAACTTTGAAGAAAAGGCCTAGAAATAGGTCTATAAGTACAAGTGAAGGTCATCCCATGTCGGTTACTAAGGTAATAAAGATGTTTTTTAAGCTCAAATGTGTCTTGGTAAAGTTATAATTCCTTTTAGTGTCCTTTTAAAGAGAGAAATATGACTAGCACAAGCTTAGAGTAACTTGACTATCTTAGCACATCATGTAGGAGTGAACATGTCAGTTTGGTTGTGAATTTGATAAGTTTACTTGGTAAGTCAATAAAAGTTAAATGGTTACATTAAAATTATGTATTCTATGCCATGAATATCCCATATAAGTTTTTTGTCTTTGTGTGTTTCCTATCTCATGATATAAGCCTTCAAAAATGATCTATTAGTATGGGATGTGCTAGGGGATGTCAAATTAAAGCCATAAAAAATATCCGTTTGGATTAAAAAGTCTTCTATAAGATATGAATAAAACATAGGGATACCAAGTTTCAAAAAATTTCTTGATCAAATCAAGGATCAATGGCACATGGGTGATAGAATAGTTAATATGTCAAAGTCCCCCAGATCAAGATCGACAATGCGTATTCTTATGTATAAATTTTGATCAATGATATCCCTTGAAGACTAGGGTCAATAAGTAAAGATAGATCTATGATGCATGTTTAATTATTAAATTATAAATCTAAAATTGAACATAAAGTCAATAGGTCAGTGGATCTTGATATTGAATGTGATGGTACCATGTGTTGCATTCATGATGAATTATCAAATCAATGGCAGACATTTGATCATACAAATTAAAGATCAATGACATGCATTCAATCATGAAAATGGAGATATAATAGTGAGAAAAAAGTCAATACATTAGTATATCCTAAGATTGAATGTGATGGTGCCATGTCTTGTAATCATGGTGAATTAGTAGATCAATGGTGCATGTTTGTTCATGTAGATTAGAAATTAATGACACATGTTCAATCGTGTAGATGAATACCAATGATTTAAATTGAATTAATAGGTCAATGAGCCTAGATTTCATGTGATTAATATTAATGGAATAAGGGAACTAAATGAATAGAGACTGATATTAGGGTTCATAAAAGGTACATGGGGATACCAAGTGTCACAATTTTAGAAGCATGGCTCAAAGATCAAATGGACAATGTTAAAAGTCAAGACCATGAGACTCCCATGGAGATATATGGAGTTAATTTGATCAATTTTCTAAGGGGAATGAAATGAAGACACATGTCTAAATTAATAATGGTCATATTTTAAATTTTAATAAATAGTGTGGTAAGGAGATGCCACATAGGCAGACATGTCAGATCAAAAAAATTTGTGTACCCAAGCATGAAAATGTATAAAAAATATGATTTAGGTTACCTAATAAAATTATTCAAATTTGTATTCCACCATTAAATCTTAGTTAAGACCCCTAGTTTAAATATTTAGAACCTATAGGACCTAATTTTTTAGGTTCAAGTGTTGTTTCATGACCATGTTCATTGTTGTTTGAAAGGGATCCATGTGTCCAATGAGTTATTGGCCTCCATAATTATTTGGTGAGTTTCATTGTGGCATTTTGAAGTTGTTCATGTTTCCCATTTATTTGGTGTATGGTTATTTTGATGCCTAAAAAGGAGACAGACATGTAGAACCATTGTTTCTTACACAGTCAAACACATTTCAAGTTAAATAACTATAACATAGGTGTAGAAACTTTCATAGTCCAAGGAAAGATTTCAAAACTATCATAAAGTAATTTATTATACTCTTGGGTCCTCACTATGGAAACAAGGGTTAAAATAGATCTATTTAAGCCTATTATATCAAAAGTGGGATATTATTTATTTGAATGAGATGGATGTGTCAAGGAGTAAAGTATCAAAGGAAAACCAATAAGGGAATTGGTTTTCCATTCCATGGAGACCTATAATAAGTTTTAACAAGCATTATACATCCAACATGATATTAGTGAACTATGGAGGAGGGTTTTCAAGGTTCAAGAACCTTCAAGATAGGTTTCTATACCTTGAGGTGTTTGAACCCACCAATATCACCAAGAAAATTTATTAGATACTTGTTTTATAGTTAATTCATCTTATAGTCTACCCTCAGTACAAAGTATAGCTAAGGGTGAGGAGTATGATACTCTTAAATAAACTTATATAGCATGGAGATCTTAAAGAGGAGGGTGTGTTTTCAATAAAGGGTATAGAGGATGAAGAGTAGCATGGTAAGATGATGGTCATAGAATTTATATCAATATCATTTTTCAAAAGGTAAGTTAGGCCTAGTTTTGATCATCCTCTCATAAGTGATCAGTCACCTACAATAGGCCTAAAGGAATCTATAATTGGTAAGGATTAGGGTGGTAAATAGACTTGTCAAAGTGTTTTAAGAACCTAAAAACATCTAATTTCATGAAGACTATAACCTAAACATAATGCATTTTCATTTGAAAAGGATATTAAGGACGATAACCTCAGTCAAAGTAGCAAAGGCTTCATGACAAAAAAGTCATAACATCATCATGGAGGGTTTATAGATTAAGTGTCACTATTTGGGTCCTTAACCAAAGTAGGGTAATACTATCAAGTGTCATGAAATAGAATGAATACAATAGAGATCACTTGGAGGAGATTATATAATCATATATAGTCTTTCACCTTGAAAATAAACACAATAGACTTATACAAGTAGGGTTCAAGACTAATAGTCTACAATAGGTTTTTTAATCCAAGTATGCTTCAAAGTTTCATTCATGATCAATGTTTAGTTTCCAAAGGATGTAAAGGCATATTGAGCCTATCTAGGCTTACAAAGGATATTTTTGACTAGTTTTAGGTTTTGGGACTCATAGATCCATCAAATGGCTAGAATTACTTGGAAACCACTTAGAATTTGTAGAGAACTTCTTCTAGCTCATGCCCAACCTATTTTTTAAAATATTTTGGCATGTTTGGGTGCTTGGGAGGCCCAAAATGGATAAAAATGTGCACTTTTATAGGATATTTGGCCCCTATTTCATCTAAGTATGGATCCATGCCAACTCAATAAACATCTTGATGCAAGGCAATCACATGGTATGATTTCCATTTTCATATCTTTTGTGCCAACTAGAGCAATTGATACATATCTTTCACCAACTGGTAGGTAGGTAACTAGTGCCCAGTTTTTAGGGGCATCTTCTTGAGTGCTTGCATGTGGAGACCATAACATAAAGGGAGTAAGGTGATGGAACTAGCAGAATGATCAACCATGGATCCAGCTTAGCACCCAATGTGTGCTCTCTTCTCCTTTCCTCCTATATCTCCCATTTCTCCCCCATTTAAAAGAAGAGACTATCATTTGACAAGGAAAAAACCTATTAAAATTTCTAAGACCTACCTTTGGAAGAAATAAAATTAGTTTTCACCTATCTCTTGCCTATAAATTATGTTTAGTAAGCTTGTGCATGATGGCATTATGAATAAGTGTTCTTTCATACCTATTGTCCTTCTTTCTTACCTCTTTGTAGGAATTTTCAATTCAATTATAGGTCTGAAATTGAGCTTTTTATACCATTAATGGATGTTCGGTGTGAATTTCATAATTCATCTTTACTTAATTCATTGCTTAGTGAGACTAGTTTATGAAATACTTATGCAAATTAGATAGTTTTTAAGGTTGTGTGAGAAAAGATTGTCTTATGATAAATTAGTGATTATTTAAAGCTTATGTGAGTATCATTTTAATTTAGTGAATCACCCCATTTATGGCTCTCCATTATAAAACTACCCCATTCATGGTACTTCCACCACAACAGTTTTGTAATCATCACTAACAAACCCATAACTTTTCTAGTGGTTGTATAATCATCTATGGTGGTCTTATAATAGAGAGTGATGAACCCAACATGGTTCACATTCATTACATAACCACCATATATAAATAGTGGTAGTTACATCACCACTTATTCATGTTTTATTTTTAGCTTTTGAAACTCACTTTTTCATGCATTTTGCATGTTTATTGTTGTGTTTCTTAATTTTTCCACATGGTGTTCATATCCTTGCTAGCCTAAATCCCTCTTTCTTAAATATTTTATTATTTTAATATTTTTATGAGTTTAATAATAATTTACACTCCCTCTTTCACCTCAATCAAGTCCATTACTTTTATATAGTAAACCAATTTTGGTTTTTTTTAATCCAAATTTTGCATTGAAGATTGGCGTTTTCAAGCTCTAAAGAACCCTATCCTACCTAGTTTTAGTTTTGTGAAATATTTTAATCCACATTTGGTTACCTTTGTGTTAATTATAAATATTTTTTGAGAGGATAATTTATATGAATCAACAATTTGATTTTTGCTAACTCTGAATCATCCTGGACACTATTCAACTACTCTTATTTTCAAATATTGTATCTATATTTCATTATTTCCATTTCATAATTTTTTTATATAGTTTAAAAGGGATGTAATTGATAAATAAATTATCTACCTAAAGAAAAATTATTTTATGATAACAAATCCTTACTTTCAGCTAATCTACACCTTGATCAGATTGGGGGTTTTTTATTTTAGTTTTGTTTATACTTTTATTAGATTGGAGTAGTTAATATATGTTTTAAATTCATTATACTATTATTCATTATAAAAAGGAATGGATAGGAAAAGGAATGTTTCTTTCTCTACCCTCTTTTACACTAAAACTAATATCTTAGATCTTTATTATTTGCATATGCATATTATGATCTTGTGAAAACATGTAATTTGCTTCCAAACATTAGGTAAATTGTATTAATAGAGAAAATAATCTTAGTTTAAAAACAAATATTTTTAAGTTTTAAATAAATTCACATTCACAAGAAAACAAACACACATACACCTAGAAAAAGTTAATATCTTGAACTTGATTTCTTTCATTTGCATGGAATAGGAATGATGTTTTATATCATAAAATCAAAAAAATCAGAAATTTGATTCCATGTTTATTTCATTTTATAAAAGTAGCAATTCATAAAATCTATAAAATTTTATGTTTTTAAAATATTTGAATGTTTTTTTATTTTTGACATGTTATATTTTTTCTATGTTTTTTTAGTATAAGTTATGTACAAGAAAAAGAAAATAGACTATGTATAAGTAGTAAGGGAGAGAAAGAAGTATGTAAAGGGGAGGAACCATAATAACCAATGAGTCTCATGATATAATTACCATCAACATGACCTATATTAAATATGGGAACTATGATCATGAATTTAGTGTGAAAGAGTAATTATGAGCCTATGATCTGTTGTGTTATATAATCTGAGTCTAAAGTTTCCTAAGTAGTGATGCTATGATGTTGTGGCACTAAATATGATTCCCTATGAATTTTAGGGGTCTTAAGAACCCATCTGGTAGATGTAAAAGTTTTAGGTGATGTAGGTGCCCTACGTTAAGATTCCCTAGACCCCAATATAATTGATCTCAACATAAACTAAGTAGAGGAAGGTCATCTAAAATATATTATGTATCTCTAATGCAATGGTCACTCTAGTAATGATGAGAGTATGCATACATATATATACCATAGAATTAGACCTAGCCTACTCTAAGGACTCTGATAAACACTATGATGTATGCATATGAGTTTTACTCTATACTATAATTGATCACCATGCAATATCTAGAAATGCTAGAAGTATAACTAGTGTCAGTGTTAGAACTATAGTTGGAAACTATACTAGAACTAAAAGTGGGATGGGAAGAGGATAATCATATGGGATACCCTAAATCTTAACCACCTATTTATCATGTATATAATTTAGGAATTGGTTTAATGTAGATGGGATGGATTAGATATGCTATAAAAATGGGCTACCAATAATATATAGAATACACTTACACTAGGTACTACTATGAATTAAGTGGTTATGTGTGTTGTTTTGACCTATAATGGAAACATAATATCCTTGATGGAGATATGAACATGGCTAAATCTAATAACTACTAATAACTAATAACTAATAACTACATCTATGGGGAATATATCTAGCTCTATATAGCCTAAGTGTTGTAAGAGTGTTATGGTGCACATGCTTATACTTGATCCATTGTCAACCATAACACTATGAATAGGATGGTGATTAATATGTGCCCATATGAATATTATATTTAAATATGTGTCATCATCCATAATCTCCTACTTTAAAAATGTGATAAGTGGTTTAGGTGGTACTATAGTGTGATACATGTCAATAATGTTATGCATGGGATGTGTCTCCTCTATAATTATATCATAGCAATTAGGTGGTGGATGAGCTTGGTATGTATAGTGAACACATAATGTTCACCTAACTCATTAGCTATATACTTTGGCAATTATCTGATAATATCTTTAGTGCCTTGTCCTCTATCTATTATTGTTTTACTACCTCTATGGGTGTGTTCACATTAATAATGTTATCCTTAATAAGATATTGTATCTTGTTCTTTAATATAATGCATTTTTTTGTCATGTGGCTTGGTGCCTTGTGATACTCATATAATGCATTTGAATCATATATATTTAGAAGAGGTTGTGTCATATAAAACTCTGTAATAGGAGGGAGATATATTACATTGCATTCTAATAGTTATTTTAGAACTCATGTTAGTTACTATAGAAGATTAGTGAAGACTCTACACTGAGGAGCAGATAAAACCAATTTGAGAGAAGGCTCAAAAGATACATTGACTATGGAATTTTTATCACTTTTGTTTTCTATGGACCTAACCTTGTATGGAGGTTTTTTTATACTCTAAATAGTTGAATCTATTCCATTTGTGTACTTGAGTTTGGCCATTGTTAAGAGATTAAAACATAATTTTCTCCTACCTCATTAGCTATATACTTTGGGAAAGATCTAAAAATATATTTAGTGCCATATCCTTTATTTGTTATTGTTTTAGTGCCTATATGGGTGTGTACACATAAATAATGTTATCCTCAATAAGATATTGTATCTTTTTATTTAATATAATGCACTTGTTTGTCATTTGGTTTGGTGCCTTGTGATACTCACATAATGAATTTGAATCATAGATATTTGGAAGAGGTTGTGTCATATAAACCTCTTAAATGGGAGGGAGATATATTACATTGCATTCTAATAGTTTTTTTAGAACTCATGTTAGTTACTCTGGAAGATTAGTGAAGACTCTACACTAAGGAGTGGATAAAACCAATTTGAGAGAAGGATCAGAGGCTACATTGACTATGGCCTTTTGATAAATTTTTTCTATGGAATTGACCTTGTATGGAGGTTGTTTAATACTCTAAATAGTTAAATCTATTCCAGTTTTGTACTTGAGTTTGCCCATTACTAAGAGATTAACCTTTCTTTTCTTGATTATGTGGCACATATTTGAAAATGTGGGAAACTTATTGAATAAGATAGTGTCGATAGTAGACTATATTTAAATATATCGTAAAGATCTTTTTATACCTTGGGGTTAGTCAATTTGGAGAATATTATCTTGTATCATAAGACATAATTAGCAATAGGCTCATTTAAATTTTGCTTTAGATGTGCCACTTGTGCATATGATATATTATCACTAATGTTGATAGATAAGTGTGATAGGAACATGTTGGATAAAGTATTGAGTGTTGTGATAAATTGATTTGGAAAATCATAGAACCACTATAGGGCATAATCTTTGAGACTACATGGAAATAGATTTGTAATAAGCTAATCATTGGATACATAGTCCAAGAATGTTGTGTGAAAGGATCTGAGATGATGCTATGGGTCACCCTTTCCATCATATTTGAGCATGGGTGCCATGAAATTAAATGGAAAAGTAATTACCTCTATGTGATGTGCTAAAGGTGTATACAAGAGAATGTTGAAATCCAAGACATGTGATGGCCTAGTTTCTCTTTTCTTGAGATTTAACACCTTAAACTATAGAGTAAAAACCTCCTCCATAAGGGATTGTACATTTGGAGTAAAAGATATAGACACAATTGGTATAGATATCATAATGGTTAAATAAAAATATTGGGTTGCACTATCTAAGTTAGTTGAGTGGGCCCCATTGAAGGTGTAACAACATTATTAACTATAAGGGTTGAATATTGATCATTGTTTATCTTATGGAGTTCCTCTTGAAGAATATTTATGAAATCATCTTGTATATCCTTATGTTTGGGCACAACTTATTATAATTTTTGCTTATCAATTTCATCAAATCTATTATTAAATTCTATCATTACAATTTGAAATGTAGGAAAACAAGTTTTATATATTTTGAACCCTTTGAGAATAACAATCTATGGAAGATTACAATTATGAAATATGGAAGCAAACTTGATATTTTTATAATTTGAAATCTGAGTATAGATTAAAAAGGATACAAACCCTAAGTGTGTCTAGGTTTATGGGTTTTTGAATCTAATGTTTCTTTGTAATAATTTAAATTAGATGTAAAACAAGTTTAAACCCTAATATGAATTTGATTTTAATTAGTTAGGTTGTCTAAAAGAATTCAAAAAATTAGAATTATACATCCTTAAATTTATTACAAAAATTGGATTAATGCAAGATAGGGTTTTGAATTAATTTTTTAAGTAAGATGGGTTCACCAAATGATTAAACCTTTTAGGGTTTTAAAATGAATATACTATGTTTAGATTAAAGGGTTGACATGTCTAAATCAGTCCAATAAATTTGCAATAATTAAGTACTAATTTTTTATAGTATTTGGCCTTCTTTGAATTTCTAAAACTAATAATAAATTGGCATAAATAGAGACTTATTTGAAAATATACTATCATGGATGATATAGGTTTTGAAAGTTATGATGTGGGGAGTTTTGAGTGTCATCAATAGGATTTTTCTATTCATATGCTCATTGGATAGTAGTGGCCAGTATGGGTAGTAGTGCCATGTTTGTGTAGTGTCCTTTATGTCACAGTAGCACCCTCTTTGAAGTACTATTCATATTTTCTAAGATCACATATGTGTGTCTTTTTAGGTCCTGTTCATATGTGCACAAAACTTGTAGCTCTATGTTGTGTCTAAAAAATTTGATTTAGTGTGCAAACCCTAATCTACCTTGAAAGTATGGCATGATAAAAAATTATATGTTTTTTTAGAATGAACTAGACATTTTCAACACCTCATTATGAAGTCAGTTGCCTACATACCAATACTCTAAAGAGGGACCAAGCCCAATGTAGTTATCCTACCTAGTGCTTGATGCAAGTGTAAGTGAATGCTAGAATGAGAGTGGGCTTATATGCCTTGAATGTGATTAAGCTTTGAAATGTTTAAAAACTAGGATTAGGGATACTATATATGGTATTATGTAGAATTAGGGTAGAATAGGGATCAAATACCTTAATTTTTCTCAACTTCATCTTTGGTTTAAATAGATTTTACATCTATTTTCCATCCAGTGAATAAAAGTGAATTAGACTTGTATTTATAGGGTTATGTTACTTGTGTGGATAATAAAATGTGTTTAGTCTAACCTTAGGAGGGGTACACATTTGAAAATGTATCTATTGGGAAAATATAGGGCTAAGGGCAATAGCACCAATTCAAGGATAGTAGTGCCATGTGACTATAGTGTCCCAAATGTGGTACTAATGTCTTATTGGTAGACTATTGAGCAAGTTAGATTTGGATATGAGATAACAGTTTTAGGAATGTGTTTTAACTGGCTAAAGTTGACTTTGGTCTGATTAAATGACTATAAAAGTGATTCTAAAGGATTTTAAATGGGTATATGGCTAAACTAAGAATAGGTTAACTCAAGTGACAGTCTTAGCATCCAATTACCACTTTTAGGTGATTACACTTACCAATATAAGTTCAATAAAAATCCTTACTCACACATTTCTAAATAGTAGGAAACTTACATTATAACGCATTCAATATAAGATATATGCTTATTCATTACCATTCAATCTTTCTCTCCTATTAGATGACACTCACTAATCCTCTTTATCCTCATAGTACTAGTCTATTTCCTAGAGTACATGCTCTTATTATAGAAAGTACACTTTAGAGTGATATTGATTTTGAGATTAGGCTTTTGGTCTTTTACTCCACTCATAGTTCACATCTTATCCTTAGTTATATTAAAACCTTCTATAACCAATATAGGCCTATAGTTCCTTTAGTATGACCCCTTTATATTCTTCCCTACCAAGTAAATAAAATTAAAATATGAACCTTCCATATTCTCTTTCTTTTTTCCTTAGGTATAACCTCATCTTATTTAATTTAGGCAACCCATCATCTTTCATTATATCGGCTATCTCATCTAGATCTTGATAAGTTGAGTGCATAATTCAGTGTGTGATATTCATATACATACAAATTGTTGAACCCAACATGAAATGCATATATTTTTATGTATCCCTATTTTCTTTCTTCTCTCCAGCTTTCCTTTTCATCATATTATGAAACTATTATATACTCCCTAAGTATGTCTAGTCAAGACATTTTTGAAATAACTATAAATTTTGAAACAATAGGAGGAATCTTCACCTTGGTGGTGAATCCTCCCTTCATAGTTATAATAAAATAATTCCTCCATAAAATGTGGAAGGACAATATCAAAATTATCCTTCTAATTCACAAATTATCTCATAACATGTCCTTCAGTAGTGTAATGGGACCAACACTCACATTATAACCTGACCATCCATTATTATAAAAATCTTAGATGCCCAAAGTATATAAAAATATGATCAATACAATGATAGAGTTCATAATTTGGATGACTAGTTAAGTGTACTACAAATGTCTTTGAATAATTCCACCAATAACCAAAACATCAATGACACATAAGAACATCATAAAAGATCTCCTCTAGATTAATATAACCATAATAAATTTATTAGTGGTCATCAAATCATACCTCCTATGGGTGCTACCAAACTCATATCAACATCGATGGGTCAAATTTGATATTTATAAAGTAACCAAGCCTATTTAAATCAAGGTAAATACAACAATATATTTAATAAAGGCCATTAATGTCCTATTCCTACCCAAAAAATAACTTTCCAAGGGACCTCTTACTATAATAATATCACTAGGGAGGGTTTGAAAGCCTCTAGTCAAGGAAAACTTTGCAATAACCCTAACTAGGTACTATGTTTTCATATCCACTAAACTAATAAAAAGTAAAGAGAAATCTAATCTAGTGCTCACCAAAGCTTGTGGCATAAAATTGGGGTAATAAATATTAAAATTAAACATGAATAGAATACATATACTCAGGTTAATGTATACATAATCCTAATTCAGGGAAGAGAAGTGCAAATGCATATCTATCTACTCTTACAAAGGAGGAACAAAGTTAGGAATACTTACCTTTGAAGATGAACCCATCAAGCCTCAATCTCTCCCTTGGATAAAGTGATTCATAATAAGATGTTATGGTATGTAAGTATGGAAAGGATAAATCATATTTAACTTACACAACCTATCATTTCATCCAAAAGACTTCTCCACAAGACAAGATCTATATCTCCAAAGAAAGTATGAAACCCTAAGCTTACTCCTCAAGTAGAATGGTGGATAAGTAGATGCACAATATCTCTTACTTCTTCTCTTTTCTTAGAAATGGTAAAACTATTATTTTTATATATAAATATATAACCCTAAACATATCTAGAAGTTTCAACTGATAAGGTCAACTTGGTTGACTAGTATTATAATTGATAAAAACTATCTAGGTCACATACTAGGTTAACCAGTGGTAGACCTAGTCCCTAATAAGTTTTTTCAATAAGGATACAAGGTTGATGTGGCCAACATAGTCATGTAAAATGTCAAAAATGTGTTTAGGTTAAGAAAATGACTAATGAAGGTGGAAAATTACTAGAGGAGTGTGTAAAAGAGGAGGTAAAGCTTAGGGGGATGATTTCTATGAGACAAGTGTGTAGATAACAAGTGGAAAAAGGGGTAACAATCCTACAAAGCACCAATGGTATTCCCACCTCTTTTTAGGTACACCCCTTAAGGTGTGTACCCATAGATATTAAGACTTGATGGGTTTTTGTAAGATAAAAAGAATCATTAATTGATAAAAGTTTGAAATATTATGTGTATACATATGCCCCATTTGAAGCTCATCACATGTATGTAGGTGAAATAGGGGATGGTGCTTTGAGAAAAGAACATGATGACACATAAATTTAATTCTAAATAAAGTGAAGTAAAGAGAAAATAAGATAAATTAAAGGATAGAATTTAAAAACACGTACCTTTACTTACCTCAGTGTTGTAGATAAAGAAGGAGATGTGAGAGATGTGAAGGTATTCAATATGAGGAACACTAGGTGAACCTATAGAGTTTAGAAAAAAAGAGTAAAAAAACATTTTTTTGAAATATAGGCATATAATAGGTAGAATTTTTTTTATGACATCAGGATTGTATAATATTTCATGGTTTAGAAAAAGAGTTAGTAGAAACAAAGATATGATCAAAATAAGGAATCTAAGGGTAAATGTTTGAAGGGTAAATAATTTTGAATAGTAAATATAAATAGGGTGATAAAGAATTCTTTTGATATTATTTACTAGTCTAAAAAAATAGATCTCTGAGAGACCTATTGAGAGTCTAGAGAGCTAGGATGGTGAAGATATGATAGCTGAGATGGGGAGGATGCATGACAGTCACAACAAGTGTAGCATAGGTAACTAAAAATTTCAAAATTTTGAGCATTTTTATTTGAAATTAAGTGTTTTATATAATTTTAATAATTAGGCAAAATATAAATACCATAATGAACACTAAAAATTTGTAGGAACATAAAGAATTAAATGGGGTATTAGGTAGGAAAGAGTCAGAGAAATAAATGCATAAAGCATTTATGTCAATTAGTTAAAAAGTCATCACAATGAATGAACAAGGTTGACTAGGTTGGCGTAGTTTGTATAAGAAAAAATAATTAGTAGGCCAACTTAGTAATACATGGCTGACTTAGTTTATTTAGGAAGGGGGATGACATAGTACTATATGGCCATCTTAGTTTTTAAGTAAGAGGATGATATAGTATTGCAGGGAAAAATGAAGGTTGATTTAGTATTATAAGTCAAAGGGTGGCCAACTTAGTACTATATGGCTAACCTACTTATTTCCTAAGTGCCTAATATAGTAATTCTAGGTAAAAGGGGATGATATAGTATTGTTAAGCTATAATGTGACTGACATATTACTAAAAGGGCTGATGTATTTTGAATATAGGTCAATTTGGTAAAAAAAATAATTAGAGAAAATTAATTTGTTGTAAAATTAGAAATAATGTATTTTGATTATGAGTGACATGAAAGTCTAATACATCCTTTATTGTTTGATATTTTGTAGAGATGCCATAGATTTTGGTGATTGGTTGATGCTTTATGGTTACCAAATTTACTAGAGCACTTGATGAATGTGAATAGAGATAGATTGGTCATGTTAGGCTTGGGAAGAATCATGGATATGAGGCATATCCCATTGAGTTCTAATCTCATGGTCATGTTCCTTGGAGCATGAGAGCATTTGAACAACACATTTTGATGGGTGGTGGATGGGGATAACATATAGGTAGGTATCACATTGGAGGACATCCATGCATTATTTGGACTACCTATAGGGGACATAAATGATCACAAGGACACTAGATGAATAGGAGGAGAGATGAACACTAGCCTATTGGGTGACATGCTTAGATAAGATTTACTCAGGATCGAGGGTGAGCTTATTTGTTATGTATATTACATAGATTCTAGATATCTAGAAGGCTATGATAAGACTTATGATATCATGAGTGTTATATCAAAATTCAAATGACAAGGTATAATTATATGTAATAGCATTATGTCAGTCTATATTAGATAAAGGGGTAAACTTGACTTAGGGTCTATTTACCTTATGCATGATATGTATGAGATGTTATCCATAGGGTAGAAGACCATGAGACTAGTGATATTATTGTGATCCTAGATATATGAGAGGTTCTTGATGTATTATCTAATTGAGTTTCCCCATGTGGTTGATGACTGGTTACCTTAGGTTGCATGATGGAGACAGGATCATGTGGCACAAGCCATGCCACACATGCCAATTTTATAAATAGTCATATAAATAGAAATAATGTGACAACCTTATGCATATATTATGACTATTTGGTCAAGATGGGTGACTATGGTGCTAGGTTTGGCTCAATAATATATCATGAGCCATTATACTTGATGAGTAGAGCCACAACTAGTGGCACACTTTATAGGATAGTTCAAACTCCCACACCTAATAGTTATTATAGTAGTGCCCATATTTTGGGCACAACATATAAGAGAGCCAAGGGGAAGAGGAAAAGGAGGAGTATTAGTTGAGATATTGGAAATCAAACCATAACATGTGAGACCATAGACTGGTCAAGCATGACAATTGGTAGCTAGAGGAAGAGAGGGCATGGAAGTAGATGCAGGGGTGAAATAAGTACCGTGGTTGACCCTATACTAGGTGGAATAGTGACCACCTTTATATAACCACCAATGGAGATGTCAGTGATGGGATTGAGTACTAAGGGTGGTTATTTAAGTTAACTCATCAGCTAGCCCATGTCAGAGTTTGTCAATAGAGGCACCACTAAAGAGAGGCATGAGATGTGCACATATGAGACTCTAGTTTTTGCTTTTATTAGGAGGCATCTAATAGATGAGGTGTTTGGGGGATGGGATAATGGAGAGACCATGATCGATAGATGAATAGATAGGGAGATGATGATTGGTGACACCATGATAGGTGATAAATATTGTATTTTTTTAATTTTTATGTTATCATACTAGTTGTATATGATTGTAAATAGATAAATTTTGAGATGTATATATGACATGATATCTATCTAGTTTAAATTTTATAGATCTTATGGATGAGGAGATTAGATGGGTATCCCTAATTATGGGATCAGACCATGATATTTTGGATAGGGTGTTGGCACCATACAACCCCACCACACTAGATGATCCTATAGTACTATCTACCTTAGATTAGGAGAGTTGGTTTAGACTAGTGGGGGAGGCTATGAGGTAGTTATAGGCATAGGGAGATGGATTTCATCCATAGATAGGGGTGGGAGTAGGAGAGGAACAAACATGGTAGGCCTTGGCTCAAGAAAGAACCATGTATATGGCTACCACTATCTAGTTGGGATAGGTATAGGCCTAGGTGGCCAACCTACATGGGTAGGCAACAAGATTGAGATCTTAGACAACCTCATTAAAATACACTATTTAAATGGGATATTATGAGGCATATATGGATATCATGGCTAGGCCATAAGATAAACATGATAGGGCCTAGCCATAGAGCTGGAGTGATTTATTTTTTTACTATTTTTATTTAAAACACATATTATATATAGAGATATTTTATTTTAACAATTAGATGTTGATCTTATGGGTTATATTTTGTTTGTGGTTGTAGATGCATGGATATATTTTATTCTAGCACATGTATTTTTCTTTTTTTATATGTTATGGGAAATATATGTGTGGTGTTTTCTTTTCTAGCATTATGTAATACACAAGCATGATTAAAAAGAAAGAAGCAAAAAGACTTGGAGAAGTATAATTAATCAAAAATAAATTCACTACACAATATATCATGATGGGAAATGTGTAATATCAAAATATGACTAATTATAATAACCAAAAATGTGGTAAACAAAAGGTTAAACTATTTTTAAACCATGAAAAAGATTGGAACCAAATTAAAACAAGTAAAATCAAACTAAATCATGTTGGGAAGTATGAAAAGAATGTAAAAAAATGGAAATAACGTGAAAGGCTAATGGTAAAAAAAATGAATTAAGTCAATCAATCATACTAAATAACATTGGTAAGTATAAAATATAAACAAAGTTGGTAGAATGGTCTTCAATTCATAACACTAATTTAAGTTGGGAAGTATGAAAAACTTAAGAAAATTGGTTGGATTTTTACATGAAATCACAAAATCAAAAGATAAAAGTGAAAGATTAATGAAGTAAACATAAAAAATAATAAATCAAGATTTGAAACATATCAATGATGTGTAACTCATAATCAATCACATCTTATCTCATATTTGACACATTTAATTTTTTTTTGACTTAGATATTGAAAATTTTTGTGAGGAAAGCTAGGTCCTATCCATTGTCTTACACTGCAACTCAAAAAGGGAACACCAATGAGGTGGAAATAGTGTGAACATATGGTAAAATGGGATTTTTTTAAGGGTATTGTGAAAATTTTGTAATTTTTTAGGAAGGTTAGGTCCTATCCATGGTCTTATACTACAACTCACAAATAGAATCCCTAGGGGGAGTGATTACTGAACAAAACAATATTTCTCAAGGGAAAATATTAAGGTTGTAAGGAGTGAAAAAGGGAATGTAAGAATAATATCATAGGAATATTATAATAATACCTTAAGAGATAGGAAGCATACTAAGGACATGAGAAGAAACTAAGGGACTAGTTAGCCTTAATATACAAAGGACACCTGCTCACTATAGACACAAAGCTATGTAGGAAAATAAGTGTGGAATTAAGATAGCCTCATGTTGGTTGTTTTGAATAAGAAAATTAAAATGGACCTACCTTTCCACAATGTGTTCCCCATTCCTCAATACCCCTTATATAGCCTTTGGTCTTCTATGAAGATTTGGTACTTGCATGAGAAAGTAGGTAGCACTAATAGTTTTCTTTTCTTTTCTAATCTACTAGCCTACTGCACCCCAATGGACCTCAACTCTATCATGAGGCCAACTATTTATTTTTATATTCAATTAGAGAAATTATATGTGCTTTGAATCACATATTTTAATGTGATTTAGCTTTTAAAACTTATTAATGTCACCTTTTAGATCATTTAATTTTTTTGAATGATTTGGTTTTTGAATGTTTATGGATTTTAAGATTCCTTCTCCATACAAACTTGGAAAAAAAAATAATGAGATATAGAGTGATACACATGAATAAGATTTAGGGTTTGGCTAAATTAAGTGAAGTATCCAAAGATATGACTAACTAGAACACTTGGACTTAACTGCGAACCAACAAGTTATCTCAAGTACCAACCATGTGTATGCTTAGTTTTTGAAAGGTAATAAAGGGGAATAAGGGGAGATCAAATGTATACTAGTGAATGGGATTATAATGAGATGAATTATTTGATAACTTATCACACGTTAAATGAATAATAAATAAAGGGAGTAAGGTTTGTATAACCAAGTCATAATAAAAATTATTCATGTTTATAGAGATAAGATAACAAATAATAATGAAGAAAAAACAACCATAAGAATTTAACTCAAGAATAAAAATTATGTAATTATGAAAAATAATCCATAAGATAACATAAGAATAATAATGATAGCATAATAAACATATGGTGTGAAACAAAAGTCACCATGTAAGATAGATAAGAATCTGACATAATGTCAAATGATAAAAATAGATAAATGTAAAGTTTGAATACATGTCCAAATGAAATGAAGAAATAAATGTAATAATATCATTATTGTGTTCATAAGTACTGATATATTTATCCACACACATTATCCATAACATTTTATAAGTTTTTATGAAGATGAACTCAAACTATAGCCAAAGTCTCATCGATCTTTAGGGAATGTTGAGAAAATACTTCACATTAAATCTCCTTAATAGAAAATGTAGGAATGACTGAAGGATCATGTTGATGATGGATATATTACAAGGGATGATTAAGAGAAGGTATGAGAATGGATTATATAGGATATCAATGGGTCACCAATGGGGAATGTACCACCAAGAAAGGAGTCACCAATGGAGAGGGATCCATGGGTGAGGGAAGGTCCATATGTGAGGGAATCACAGGTGGAGCAATAATAGTTGGAGAAGTGACTATAGGTGGTGGATCCATGGGGGAATAAGGGGGAGCCTTATTACAAGGGTGACCTATGGGAGGAAGTTATTAGGCATATGAATGAGTATGAAGTGATCCTTGATATGTTGTTGAAGGATATGATAATGATCAGTATGATGAGTACCATATTGGTGCCAAAGAAAATATACCTCTCAATATTTTGGAAGTTATTCAAGTGAAAATTTCAAGAGAGGTATATCATTGTCTATGGGTTGAGGAGTGGTGGGATGTAAGGTATAGATATATTATTACAACCTATGATAATGTGTGTATGAATGATTATTTATGTCATATAAGTAAAATATATGCTTGTGAGTAGACTTGGTAGGTGTACTCATAGGAGGAGTGGAAGAAAAAGGTGAGGAAGGTTGTCATAATGAATATTCTCTAATATAGTGATTTAAAAATTTATGAATTTAATAATATGGTTGATTATCCCATTTTGTGGGCAAAGGAGCAAGTTATGGTAAAAGAAGCAAACCATCACCAAGAAAAGGTGTGGCTAGTGGAGAGACTAGGTAAGCCTTGATTGAAGGAGGAATATGATTATAAATAATAATGTACTTAGCTATAGAGGGAGTGGTAATAGGATCCAAATTGGGATTTATTGATGGAGGGACAGGATGCATAGAAGGTTAAAAGACTATCAAAAGCATATTAGGTATAATTTGGTTAGAGGGGTCTTGGTATCTGGCAAAGTGATAGGGACTAGCCATAACATGATCCATAAGAACAATATTATGAGTTTATTTATAAATTATATGTGTGTACACCATATATACCCTACAATAAAGAAGAAAAATGCTAAATTAAGAATGATATAGGATGGGATACTAGAAAATATACTAAAATATTGAAGCAAAGAGGAATGATAATGAATAATTTTAAAATCTTAGGCCTAAACAAGACATACAAAGAATGGATCATCTAAGTTATATCCATCATCATAATCAGGTGTATGAAGATCAATGGCACAAGTAGGGATGACTTTGTCATCTGATGAGGCATGATGAATGGAATGTCGAGTCTTAGTTAAGATAATGGGTATATCATCACTAGGTGTTTGATGTGAATGAGGTTACAAATAAGGGAAAAGATGAGAAATAATATGAGGTGAGATTTATAAGATTTTAATCTTGATATTGATGTCATCAAGCTCATCATCATCAAAATCTAGGAGGTTAGTGGGTATATTCCCAATGAGCTTGGGGTGACCATTATAACCTTAGGTGGAATTGATAGGAAAGTTAAATTGTTAAGACTCATAAAATGGAATGCTTAGAAAGGTTTAAATGGTATGAATCTTGAATACACCATGGTATTGGAATTATTCAAAATTCTAAGGGTTAGTGTCAACTTGAATCCTATAGATGGCTCTATTGCGAGGAAATTTGACACATTAGAAAGTAGAAGAGTAGACTGCTCTCATGCGATTATTCCATGGCATACCAAGAAAAATATTATAAGGTAGAGGAAAGTTGATTATCATCACCTTCACATGAATAGTAACATGTGGGAGAGTAATGGGGAGCCACACATAACCTAAAGGAGGCATTTACCTTTGATAATAGCCTTGACATGTGTTGCATTTATATTTAAGATTACATTCAAAATATCCAAGGGTTTTGATAAAATCAAGAGAGGAGACACAAGTGTTAACACCCTCTTAAATCAAGGTAAACTTTACTTGGATATCACTAATTTGGATAGTAATAAAAAAAGGAGGATTATCCACACAAAGCATAATCTCATTAGGGATCATAGAAGTAATGGGGAATTTTAGGGAAAGAGAATTGTTCATTATTTCATCAACATGTATGGGCATCTCTTTATACTATTGTAAAATGCTATCTTCTGATCCAGATAAGGTGGCTTCATGTCCTACTAGGAGAGGATAATGGATTTTCACTTGAAATAAAATCTACATAAGATTATTATAGTGATGTGGAGTTATCCGCATAAGTTCAATAAATGAGATTTGATATGGGAGATTATTAAGCTCTATGATAGTATCCCACTCATCATAACCCATAAGGGGAATATTGGAAAGAGTTTTATAGTGTTTAAGGAGGTCCTAGAAAGTAGGATCTAAAGTGCATGTTAATTTATGTTGGTAAAATGTGGGAGATTTAATTGGAGGACAAGTTTGTTGATTGTCTTGAGAAGATGGGTTAGTTGATGCAAGTTTGGTTTGAGAAGAAGTGTTGATAAAATATTGAGTATCATTGGTGATGGGTAAATATGTTGGAGGAATGGTATAAATGGTATGATAATTGTTATCCATGGGAGGTGTTGGAATGGGTTCATCAGAATATATAAGGTATTCTTTCCCCAACTCTATTAAGTGAGTTGGGAAAGAGTCTTGGAGAACATGAAATGTGCAAAGTAAACGAGGAGTGTAGATGGGATGAGGATTAATGAGGGAAACCACCCTTCACATATTAGTCATATTGACCACATTCTCTTTAGGATTTGGTTTAGTAAGACTGTCAACATTATTGGTAGAACGGGTAGGCTTATCTTGGTTATATTGATGATTTGGAAGAGGATATTTATAGATGGCCAAATGAGTATTAACCTTATTTAAACCTTGAGATTTATTTTGTGTTTCATGTGTTTGAAGGCAATGCCATATGATTTTTGACATTTATAAATGATATAATCATGATGAAAATTAGGATCAATAGGGAAATCCATAGCAAAATTATGAATTTGCCTACATGTTTCATGAGAATGACCCCAACTAGCATGAAACCAACAAAATTTAATAGGATCATAGCAAGATTTCATGGGATGAGTGGGATCAATTTGTCATAGAAGAGGCCTTGGTAGATGTTTTTATAATTATACTAAGGATAAAGGTTTATGAACATTTATGTTATTGGTTGAATATAAATGAGGAATAGTGACGTGGTTGGGAGGGAAAACTTATTTTAGAGTTTGGTTAGGAATAATATCTTAAATAACATGAATGGTATTATAAGATTGAGTGAAACTATCATTTTTATCATGACATTTATTATTCTTGATTAACATGCAAGTACCCATAGAAGGTTGGGATGGATCGAATTGATGCTTGGATTGGTCAAAAACCTCTTCCAAAGTATGTGGAGAGAGTCTGAACATGATATTGTAACTTGGGAAAAAGATCATTGGTAAACAAAATGGAAGAGGTTTTTATCTACCACATTATGTTCACATTTTTTAGACAAGATCTTCCATATTTTTATGAAAGATTATATATTTTTGGTCTTAAGTTTCTTATAATTGATAAAATGGGCTAAGGTATTCACATGGAGATCACTACTTTAGAACTCTTTGACTAAATCATTGACTAAGTCATCCTAAATAGTGATGGATTGAGACTTGAGTTGTGTATACCAATATAAATCATCACCCATGAGAAGCTTTTCTAATTGATTGGTAGCGGTAAAATTATTTAACTTGAACCAACCTTTATATAGATCTCCAAATGTTTTAATGTGGAGAGTAGGATCGATTGACCCATTATAAGTAATGGTAGGGGTGACACCTCTTATAAAAATATTATAAATTTGAGATTTAAGAGGCTCATTTTGAATATGCTTGATTGTTTTGTTGATAAGGGGATGTTGTGGGATAATATTTCCATGTAAATCCCAAATAGGAGATGGGGGAACATTTTGGTTATGTATGCCCCATAGAATATTTTGAGGGTGTGTTTGAAGATGGATAAGATGATTTTGGATTTTCATCATTTGATTTGCATTGTCAGTTTGGAAATCATTCATTTGATTAAGATTTTATTATAGGAGTTGATGGGTTTTAGTTGTATTATTGGCATTGTTTGAGGCATTAGAATTGGAAGTAGTGGCTTGGGTACCACTATAGGTGTTGGTAGTAGCTTGAGAATAATTATTGATAAGTGAGATACTAGTGGCATAAGTTTATTGTAAAAAAAATATGTACTAGTAGAGGGATGATAAGAAGTAGCACTAGAGTCATTATTACCATGGTTATCAAACAATGCATTAGTGGAAGAATTGAAAAGGGTGAGTCTAAAAAGAGGCAAACTAAATGTATAACCTACCATGTTAGTAGATATACTAGGCATGGAGGTGGAATAAATCAAAGAAGAATATGTCATGGTATGAGAAGGGGTAAAAATATAAGGATGATGATGATAATCAAAGAAGCTAGTGTCCCCAAATCTATGTGGGAATGTGGGAGAAGGTGAATGGGATTACTCAACTTGACCACTTATCATGAGATGATAAATAGTAGAAGGATATTTTCCTTGATGTTGAGGAAAGTCATTGATGAAGAATATATTTTCTAGTGTATACTCTAATTTATTTTGATCTTAAAATGAGAAGAGAGGATTGAAAAGTGAAGAGGAATGAGGAGGGGTCCCATAGTTTATAGTATGAGTGGCTACATGCACATTACTTTCATCTAGGGTAAGAGAAATAAGCTGCTGATGGGAGAACCTAATGGGGTTGGTAAGACTCATCATATATGTTGAATTCAAATTAGTGTTATTTTAATATAGGTATTTCATGATGAAGGAGAGAGATTAAGGAAGGAAAAGTTGATTCAAAATCAAAGAGATAAGAAGGATACAGAGTTGATTAGGTTGATTGTGTTTTGTAATCTAGAAGACAAATAAAAGTATAGGGTCAATGAGGCCAACTTAATACTATAGGATAGAAGTTATAAGAGTATAAATTTAACCAAGTTGACTTAGTATTGTAACCTAATTGGTAGAAAGGAGTACTAGATCAATTAGGTTGACCTAATATTGTAGTTAGGAAAAAAGATAGTTTGTAAGAGACTATGTCAAACAAAATGACAATATTGTAAAAATAGGAAAATATTTTTCAAATGTAATTTTAAGAAAGAAATAAAAGCAAACACATAAACAATTGGATCAATGAGAATGATCTAATTGGCACACAACACAAAACCTTGCACCAACATTAGCCAATATAAATTTTTGTAATATAACATATAATGAGTAGAGAAAAAGCAGTCAACAAAAAAGTAAATGATAACTAAATGGCCATATTGAGTGTTGTTAGGTTATTATAAAGTGTTATTTTAAGTTTGATAGGTAAGTTGGATAAAAATAGGAAAATTATAAATCAATATATGTATGGTTTTAGGACATTTAGGATGAAAGGGATCTATTTTGTCAATGGTACTAGGTTTACCCCCTCACTTTACAATCCTATAATGATAAGGGTGTTGGGTGATTTTACAATATATATGATTAACTTCATGTTTATAATTAACCACAAAACCAAGTCAGCTTTTCCCTTGGTGATGAAATCCAAGTAGGTTAGCCTTGGGAAGACAAATGTTAAATGCATTTTGAAATTTGTGTGATTTGGTAGTGTGTCCAAAAAGAGAAAAATAGTGCAACTAAATGACATATTTAAAAAAACACCTAATTCAACTATGTGGGCTACTCTAAGAAAAAAAAGGCTAAAAATAAAAGTGTGAATTAATTACTAGCATATATTTGTTGATTCCCAAATTAAGAATGGGAAGAATGGGACATAGTCGATTTGGATGACATTGTATATAAACATTATACAATAGAGTCAATTGGGTCACTACAGTTTTTTAGAGGTAAGAGTCCTTAAGAAGTAAGTCGACCAAGATGACTTACTTTCTTAGGTAGAAGATAGGATACAAAACTAAGTCAACCAGGTCAACCTAATTTGTTTTAAGATTTTAATTTAAAAAATGGCAAAATTGCATAAAATAGAATTTTAATGAAGTACTAAATTGAAAGAGAGATAAAAAAGGAACCTTAGTGGGTTAGAATATACTAAGGATTATAAATTACCTATTGAAGTGCCTTGATTTTTTCTTGCAAGTTATACCAACTATGTTGATTAGGTAGACCTAGTTCTATGAAACCCTATTTGTTGAAGCCTATTAAGATGACTAAATTGACTTGGTAGACTTAGTTTGTTATGTAGATGCTAACTATATGACTAAGTCAACCTAAATGACCTAGTTTACTCTTTTATATGCTAATTGGGAGACTAAGTGACCTATTTGACATAGTTTGCTATTTGAAATTGAATAAAAGTACTATGTTGACCTATTCAATAGAATAACATATATCTTATGAAAACCTAAAATGAAATAACATAGTCATTTGATGTGATTATGTGTTAAAATTGAACATAAAAGTTTGAACTGTACCAATTTGGTTGACCTCGTATCACAAAAATAGAAAAATTATACAATGATAGAAATGAAAAACATGAAATAAAACTTATAAAGGTTAGATTCACGTCAGGTTCACCAAAATGTATGAAATGGAAAATGTATCATATCTACAAATCAACCTTATATCAGAGAAGATAGATCCTACTTACACTTCTGATTGGGGATAAATTATATAATTAGGGTCATGACTAATATGGATCCACTAGACCTATCCAAGGGATCTCTTACCACAATAATATCACTAGGGATGGTTCCAAAGACTCTAGTCAATAAAAACTATGCAATAACCCTAACTGGCTCTTATGTTTTCATATTCGCTAAACTAATAACAAGTAAAGAAAAATTCAATCTAGTCCTCACCAAAGCTTATGGCACAAAGTGAGGGTAATATACATTAAAAATAAACATGCATAGAATACATATAATCATGTCAATGCATATAAAATCCTAATACATGGAAGAGAAGTGAAAATACATATCTATCTATGCTTACAAAGGAGGAACAAAGTTAGGAATACATATCTTTGAATACAAACCCACCGATCCTCAATCACTCCCTTGGACAAGGTGATTTATAAGAGGTTGTTATGGTATGTAAGGATGACAAGGATAAATAAACTATACGACACACAACTATCAATACATCTAAAGGACTTCCCCATAAAACAAGATCTGTATCTCTAATTAAAGTATGAAACCCTAAGCTTGATCCTTTAGTAGAATGGTGGGTAAGCAGATGTGAAATATCTCTTACTTATTATTATCTTCTCTTAGAAATGGTGAAATGATTTTTTTTATATAGGTGGATCTAACCCCAAACCTTTTTTAAAGTTTTAGATAATAAGGTTAACCTAATTGACCTAGTATCGTAATTCACAAAAAATAACTAGGTTCTAAACTAGGTCAACCAGGGGCAAACCTAGTCCCTAATATGTTTTGTCAATAAGGATACAAGGTCAATGTGGTTGACATAGTCATGTAAACTGTCAAAAAGGGGTTTAGGTTAGGTAAAGGGCTAATGAAGGTTGAAAATGACTAGAATAGTGTGTAAAATAGGAGGCAAAGCTTAGGGGAATGTGTAGACACTAGAAAACTACACATGATGGTTGTATATTTTGAAACACCCCTAGATAAGACCATTACCCAACCTCTGACCATGACCCTGAGTCAATCTATCTAACTAAATAAACCCAAATCACTAACCTACCATTTTACCTCATTTAACCTTGAACCCTGAGCACCAATAGTCATCTTCACCACTAATGGTCACCCTAACCACCAAAAGTTAGGTCTTCCCCAGCTGAACAAAGACAACTCAAGTTGTGTGCAAGATAACATATCAAAATTTAATATGGATGTCAAGCTAATGCATCAAAAAAACTAACCAAATCTCTTATGGAACCTTCTACCCCCATCTCTATTTACCTATAAAATGAGGGGAGTAAGTGGTGAAAGAGGATCCAAGAATTAAGCAACCAACACCCAAACTATCAATTAGAAATCATTAAGAGCTTATAGCATCAGGAACTTCTCAGCAAGTCTTCCCTTTAGCAAGCCAATAGCCATGATAGAGACCCAAACCTATGCCAAATTTATTCTTCAAGAAAGGTATCATTTTTATACAAAAACTTCTTCTCACCTTACCATCAACCATCAAATAATGAGCTAAGTACATTTCTTGTTTCAAGTTTTGTTTATTTAGTTTTTGACATCTTTACCTAGACCACACCCCTCTACTTATTACCCCTTGGCCCCAAATAGACATTCATCACCTTGATATATCCATTTTTAACCCTTCTATGAAACACCCTTACAACCCATATCAATTTTTGATGATCACCCTGACCTTCAATAGTCACCTTCAACCATTGATAGTTACCCAAGTACCGATAGTCACCATAACCACTGATAGTCATCCCAACCACTGATGGTCACTATGGTAGGAAATAACAATAAGATATTTCCATCTACTTAATCCCAACCAAATTCTACTTTCTAATCTTTGCTTATTCATAGAGACTCCACCTATTTTTTAAACCCAACCTAACATATTTAACATTAGTATTAACCCACTATTTGCTATAAATAGTATATTTTCTTTATCAAGCATATACTTCTTGCATTTCCTTTTAGTCTTTTCTATCATTTGATACAATTATTTCATATTAATTTATTTCAACTTAAATATTCTAAGAGTGTGGATTAATAGCCTCTAAGTAAGCTCACACTTCTTGGATCTAGCTCATACTAGGCAATCCACCTTGCTATCCATCTAACAACCCATTTGAATTAGTGTTTTCTTATCTACATGTAATTCTTCACAAGACAAAGAGGAGATATTCATAATCATCTAGATCACACATTCAAAAACAAACAAGTTCTTCTACCACATCCATACTTAGTTTCTTACTTCTTTAACTAGAAAATAAAGTAAAATTGAAAGAAACATTATGGCATGCCAAATGGGACCTAGTAGTATATAGGTTCCCTTTCCTTCCTTATTATATGCTCATAAAAATAAATCAAAATTTATTTATGGTATACAATAAACTTTGTATACATTTATTTCTTTCTTGTTTAGCTCACATAGTTAAAATTAAAGGCTGAGTAATTCAATCGTAGTTTCAATTATTTATCACACACCATTCTAAACCACTTAAATCAATCAAAACATCAAAATAATTGACATAATTCCCAACTACGATTTCATCTCCTAGCTATTCACCTTTACCCTTTGGCTATCTTTCTTGGAGGTCATTACCAAGAAGAGAAACCAAAACTTAACTCTTTAGTTGAGTTTAAACTCTATAAATTGGTATACAGTAGCTAAGCACCTAACAACCTTATCACTATAGTGTGTGAAGTAAGGGGGTAGGCCCCAATACTAAGACACATATTTATTTCCAACATAGATCCTTTTGAGAGCCTTGAACATCTAAAACTTACCATATACTTCTTTTCTAGTACATGTTCTACAAAACAAGTTCTTCTTCACACTTTCCAGCTAAGGCATAAGCCAAAAATGAGATAAAAGGTACCCTTATATTTTAAAACATATTATAGTGTATGTTTTGATTTCCTTGAGTTTTCTTTTTCTTTTTTTTCTTTGTGTTTAAGTTGTGAACTTTTTTTTATTTTTTTCTATTTATCACATGGTCTTTACTAGACAACAGTTGAGGAACCAAACCAACCAAGAGCCACCTTCCTCTTCCTCTTCCTCCATGGAGTATATATCATATGTTGAGGGTTATCCCCATCCTTATACCCCTATCATGCCTTAGATAGTTGTATAAGGTGATGTAGATTTCACCACCTTCCTTGATAATAATCCTATATCCCTCCAACATTGCCTCAACACCCTATCTTACCACACCCCTACTTCGATTCCTCCTAATGATCCACCTTATGGGATGCCTCTCCATCTTATGGTTTCCACTACCTCTACCCAACCTATGATCACTAAAACATCTTCCTCCACCAATAATCAATCTACTACCTCTATCTAAACCTAATCAAATAACCCAACCAATAACCAAACAACCCCTACACCAACCAACAACTCCTCCAACATAAGGTCAACCTTAACTTTAGTTTCCCATACTCTATCCACCATGGGGATACCTTCCACCCATATTTATAATATCCCTCTTATCACTACCAACCCACCAATCTCAACCCCACTTCAAAATGTGGTACTTTTTATACCTTCTACCCTTCCACTTATCAATACCAGAGTTACCACTCATCCCCAACCAATTAATCCATCCATACCTCTAACCCATTATATATCAATTCCCCAATATACCAATGAAATCATACCTCCAAACCAACCCACATAAACTCCTCAACAAATACCTATGACACCCTACCCACACCATGTTCCTAATCCACAAGGATACATAGCTCCATGTTCTACCAAACCTATTGTGCCCATTAACTGCTATGTGGAATTATCCCAACCCTCAATGACCAAATACCAACATGTGGTATATTCTCAACCTTCTACCAATTACCCATATATTGAATCCACCCAAACACAACAAAACTTACCACATAATTATGGAACTCCCCAACCCCAAACATATTTGGTCAAAATGTTGATAGACAAAATGACCAACCTAGAGTCATATATATCTAGGGCTCACAACCTCTTATCTTATGACCATATTTTTAATGAACCTATTCACCCTTTTTTACCTATCTAACCTTACACTCCTCAATGGGAACTACCCAAATTTTCTAAATTCCAAAGCAAGGAGGACCCCCAAAAACACCTAAGAGTATTTTGGCATTCTTGCGACTTGATTGCCTATGACAATGCTCTTCTCCTTCGTATCTTTCCTATGTCTTTATCTAGACCATAATTATATTGGTATAGTG
Organism: Torreya grandis; assembly: GCA_037957365.1. Taxonomy (NCBI): domain Eukaryota; kingdom Viridiplantae; phylum Streptophyta; class Pinopsida; order Cupressales; family Taxaceae; genus Torreya; species Torreya grandis. Next base: position 1,259,911 of record JARHVA010002783.1, read on the forward strand.
ATATCACCAAGTAATCCATCTTTTTCTTTTCTTAACATGCCTAAACCTTTTCGGACCACTTTTTGATCAATATATCTAAGAAGGTCTCCATCACCGACCTCTACTCCAAGAAATTTGATGATGAATCAATTTATGAATTTTTAGCTTGATGGAGAGGTATTATCAACTATCTCTCTTTATCTTTACCCTAACCTAAGTTGATTGAAATTGTATTTGAGGCTTGTGTTAAACATATTACCCCTACTCTACAAGATCAAACCTTTAGAACCTTTGATGAGGCTTTTACCATGTCATGCAAACTACAAATTAGAGCCATCAATGAGGGGAAGTAGAAACTGAGAAATAAATATTCTATATTTAAATGAAAAGACCCTTCCCCATCCAAAATCACCAACCAATATAACTACCACAATAATAAATCTAAGGCAATCATAAACATGGTTGTCTTTAAGACCACTCCACCTTTAGTTGTCAACCAATCCAACTCCTCTAACTCTTCTAATAAATAAACATGAAATCAAAACTAGGCTACCCCAAAACAATACAGTCTAGTAGGGGACTCATATGTTTCAATTTTAGACAATTTTCTTAAAGCAAACATCATATAGCTTCCCCCCATCAAACCTCCTCAATAATTTAGTGCTTCTTACCCCATGCCCATTCAGTATAATGAGAATGATTTATGTGTTTTCCATCAAGTCATTAGGCATGATGTTAGTAGGTGTAACTCCTTCAAGACCATTGTCCAAAACTTGACTGATAAAGGATAACTTGCATTGGAAAATCCTAATGCACACAAAAATTAGTCACTCAACATATTTTAGAAACATTTTCCCAATCATGCCCCTTATACCAACCATGATGACAAAAAACTAGAATCATCTCACACTTGTGAGGTCCATATGCTCAATGTAATTATTAGTGAACCTAGCATTACGGAAACCACTACCTCAACTACCTCTTTCTCCACTCCACTTATTGAAGTGGTGGAATCACCCTCCATTCCTTTGGATACCTAAATAAAGGAAATAACTACCTCATTTACTTTACTTGATGATATGATGGACTTATCACCTCTCCATTGATAGAATTACAAAAGGAGGAAACCATTACCATTACACCTTCCTCCCCCATCATGAAATCACCCACTCTATCTTTGGAAACCATTCCATAAAGAGATATCACCTTATATACTCCTTCTATGAAGGAAACACCATCTTGGATCTTGGATCTTGGAACATTTTATAAAGGAAAAGGGTGAAGAAAGCCTTCCCTTAATTCAACCTATGGGCCTAATCTTTGAATTTGATGCCCAAGGAACCAAACCAATTTACAAACCCTTCTCTAGATTACTTCAAAGCCTAGAATTATCTTCTCAACCCAATTTGGAGCAAGACCCCTTTAAGCACCACCTTGGTCTCACCTATCGAAACAAGCATGAACCTTCAACCTTGCTCTCATCCATCATTAAACCTATCATCACCTCAATCTCTTCATCAAACACCTCTCCCTTCAAAACTATGGAAGAACCATCCAAACCATCTCCATCCAAAATTATAAAATCACCTTATAACTCTTTAATAAAACCTATCAAGAACATATGGGTACTTCTTACTCCTATCCTTATCGACCCATATTTGAAGTTAGACTAAACCCCATCTATTCCACCAAAGAAAACTTTAACCAAACCAACCAAGAGGGTGGAGCCACCTAAACTCCTACCTAAAACTAGGACCATACCACCCCCTTCCATCTTACCTTCTATCTTGGGACCCCATCCTTCTTCCATTCTAGGAGCTCATCCTTCTATCAAGAAGGCCAACCCTCCCAAAACTACCCATATTAAACTTCCTCCTTTTATTTTATATTTACCTACCACCTCCAAATTATCAAATTCCACATCATTTTAAACCAAACTATCTACCTCCACCTACCCACCTATCTCCAAACATTCATCATCCCAATCATCCACCTCTCAATATTTCACCTTTAAACCTTCCACCTCAAAACCATCCAGCATCAAATTATACTAATCAAACCCACCTACCAAAACCATTCTACCACCCACAACTTTTGTGGTAAAGCCTACTTTTAAGAAAGCCCCCACCCTAAAAACCAAAAGCCCATCATCCTTAACACCTTTGCTCGAATCTTATTTAACCATTTTACAAAGGTTATTAAAAAATTATTCCTTAAACCTACCACCTATCAAACCCTTTGACCCTGATATTCCTAAGCCATCTTGGTTCAATTATAGTCTAATCTACTCATACCATAGGACACTTGGATATGACACAAAAAACTAAAAATCTCTCCAAGCACTTGTCTATAACTTATGGAATGAGGACAATCTATTATCAATTGAACCTATATTAAGCCAATTACCAATCTAACCACTAAAAAAACCTATCCAACACTTACCCACTCCCACACTCTCATTCAAGAGTGAGGAGGAACCAAAGTAACCTTCTAGTCCAATGCCTCCCCTCATCCACACTATCCATATGGTTACCCGATATTCAACCTATAAAAAGGATAAGGGAAAATAAAAAGTATCCATTACATAGACATATCCTTCCACCCCTCAACCTTTCAATTATAACTAATCACCTTCAAAATCACCAAAACCCAAAATATCCATTTTAGGTGCCTCTCCCTCCAACCCATCTAAATCCATCTAGTCAGTAGCTCTAAAATAGCTTCACCAGCTACTGGTGAAGATGAATGATATTAAAACTGATCAACACATTTCCCAATCACTTCCAATCATTGATAAAGGCCCTATAATCTATATATGTCTAATCCAAATACCCTCAACCTCTTGTAGCCTTTGTTAGAGCTCTTCATCTTTTTACCCTGATCACATTTAAGGATTCAAACATACCTTATGTTCATCTTAAATATCCCAATCCTTCCATCTTCATCATTTCATACATCAATCAAACCGACATAAAAATGGTGATAATTGATGTGGGAGATAGTAATAATATTAGGTTCTCTCATTCTTATGACCAACTCCAACTACCAAAGAATATCATGTCAAAAACCAAAGAAATCCTATATTCTTTTAATGATACTATGGCCACAACCTTAGGAATAGTCATCCTCCACATCTGATTGGGACCTCACATAATTATAAAGCTATCTTACATCATATAATGTGAGTTTTAGTACAATGTTTTACTTGGATGCCATTGGATCTACTCCATGAGTTGTGTCCCATCTACCTTGCATCAATGTGTCAAGTTTGAATATGAGGGTCAAGTCATCAGTATACAAGTTAATCCTAGTCCTTTAACATCTTACAATATTACATGTTGACCTAGTTAAATTCTTCTTCCTTATTCATCCACCTCACCACCAACCAATAACAACTCCACCCATACCATCAATGAAGCTTCAACTAGCTCATCTATCCCTTCTTCTCAAATCCCCACAGAGGACTCCTTAGGACCTATATTCTAATGTTTCTCACTAGGATATTATCATATTTTGAATTTAGATGCCTTCCCTACTCTTAAAAAATATGGAAACCTTCACCATAATCCTAGTTATGATCTCAATATTATAAACATCATTTCATTCAGGCTTCCCAACCACCAAACCATTTTCATCTATGGGGGACTTGATCATCTACTTCTTGATTCCTCCACCACTTCTTCTATCTGACCATTTATCTCATCCTATTTAGATAAACCAAAATTTTCCAAATTATACCCATATAGGTGTGCTTAGAAGGGATTCAACCTTGGTTGTTATGAACATAGACCCCATGAGTTACCTTTGATCAAAACTCAAAAACCTCAAAATTATTTGGCCTTGGGTTCATCCCACTAAAAGAGCCCATGGATTCACCTAAAACCATTTCCACCATCAAGGAAGATGTCCCATCCTCACCAGCCCCATCTATTTCAAAGTCTAGATATTTTGAAACCATCCCTTGTAACTTTGTTTTTAGTCGATATCATTAGTTTGGGCCCCCTAACCTATCAAAAGGGTAGCCAAACTAAAACCTTTCCTTTGATTCATTATAAAAAAAGTGTAAAATGATTCTCCTACCATCCACACCATCCAAAATCAAGATGATGATTCCATTGTCACCTATCTTAGTGTAAGGCATTCTTCTATCCATAAATCCCTTCCTCTTAAAACCCAAACCATTTTGAATAAATCCATCATAGATGTCAACTTAGGTACTCAGGATAACCCTTACATCATAAATATTGGTCAATCCTTAGATTCCTTAGAGAAACAAGATTACCCTTCTTTCATTTATGAACAAAATATATAATTTACTTGGTCTTATCAAGATATGGCCATAATTGACCCTTCCATAACTCTCCATAACATTGTCATCCATCCCAATGCTAAGCTTGTTTAGCAAAAACTTCATAAGATGCACCCTTATATTTCCCTTCTCATCAAAGAAGAACTTTAATTCCTCTTATCTATCAATTTCATCTAACCCATTGATTATACCCAATGGGTTTCCAATATAATTCCCATCACCAAGCCCACAGGGGGACTTCACCTTTATGTTGACTATTGTGACCTCAACCTTGTTCATCCAAAGGATGACTTCCTTTTGCCTAGAATCGACTAATTTATTGATCTTATATATGCCCATGAGATGTTATATTTTATGGATGGTTTCTCAAGATATAATTAGATCTTGATTACTCCTAAGGATCAACATAAAAATTATTTCACCACCCCATGGGGAACTTTCTACTATAGGGTCATGTCATTTGGTCTAAATAATGCTAGAGTAACCTATCAACATGCAATGACCTACATCTTCCATGATCGCATCCAAAAAATCATAGAGGTATATGTATATTATCTCCTTGTGAAATCCAAATATCACAAGGATCATCTAGAAGTTCTCAAAATTATCTTTTAGTATCTAATCCATTTCTATGTCTGACTCAACCTAAAGAAATCTATTTTTGGGGTCCTTTCTAGAAAGCTTCTTAGATTTATCATCTCTCTTTGAGGAATCATAGTAGACCCTACCAAATTTAGATCAATATTTGACATGCCACCTCCAACCCACCTTAATCAAATCCATAGCCTATAGGGGAAGCTCTAATCCATCTTTCACTTCATCTCTTAGTTATTAGATAGATGTCAACTGTTTCACCATCTTCTTAAGAAAGACACATATTTTAAGTGGGCTAAGGACTGTCAACAAGCCTTTGATTGACTCAAATAATACCTTCTTTCTCCACCCATTATTATCCTTCCTAAATATGACCAACCCTTCTACCTTTATATCTCCACCACTAACCATTCCTTAGGGGCAATGCTTGCTCACTGTGATGAACAAAACAAAGAGCAAGTTGTTTACTATATAAGTCAAAAAATTATAGAGTATGTGACTCAGTACACCCATACTAAGAAATTATGCCTTGCCTTAGTATTTTGTCTTCTAAAATTCATCATTACCTCCTCAATCATAAAACCTTTGTCATCACTAGAACCAACCCATTCAAGTTTATGCACTCTAAACTATACCAAAACTAGAGTATGGCTAAGTGACCCATGTTTCTAGTTGAGTTTGACCTTGAGTTCCTCTATATTCAGCCAATTGATTAATGATGACTTGCCTCTAACAAAACCCTCAATAATATGTTAACTAAAATGGTAATGCTTTTGGTTGGGATTGGAATTTGCACATCCCCTTTTCTTTATGGGCCTATCACACTATCATTTAAACCTCTTTGGGTGATACCCCTTCCTCTCTAGTCTTCAAAATAGAGGTAGTTTTTCCTCTTGAAGTCTATATTCCCTCTCTTCACATATCCTTAAAATACATCATTTTTGAGAGCGACTATCATCAAAAACATCTAACCTGACTTGAGCTACTTAATGAGTGCTTCCTAGCTGAACTTAACTATCTTCATGTCTATCAATAAATATTCAAGCATGCCTATAACAAATACTTGAAAGAATGAAAATTCAACATTGAAGACCTCATCCTGAAGGAAAATCAATATGTGACCAATATTGATAAAAGCAAGCGACACAAGTTTGAATTCAATTATCTTAGACCTTACATCATTACCCAAAAGTATGGATTAGGACCTAACTAGAACCTAAGCCTCTCAATGCTTTACACCTACATCCTTTCTTTTGTTAAATAAGTATCAAACTCACCTTTTGTCTAACTTAATCTCATCCCTTGATTTATTATATTTTCACCTTCCTCACACCATCATCCCATCCCTTTGATGGCAAATGATTAAAACATAGAACCATGTGATTAACCATCATAGTCACACCCACTTGAAATAATTATAATTCAACATCGAAGACCTCATCCTAAAGGAAAATCAATATGTGACCAATATGGATAAAAGCAAGTGAGGCAAGTTTGAATTCAATTAGCTTGGACCTTACATCATTACCCACAAGTATGGATTAGGACCTAACTAGAACCTAAGCCTCTTAATGCTTTACACCTACATCCTTTCTTTTGTTAAATAAGTATCAAACTCACCTTTTGTCTAACTTAATCTCATCCCTTGATTTATGATATTTTCACCTTCCTCACACCTTCATCCCATCCCTTTCATGATAATTGATTACAACATAGAACCATATGATTAACCATCATAGTCATACCCTAATCTTAAATATGGGTACCATGGCCCTACCCATGGCATGGTTCTCATGGATACTTTTCATCCCTAATTGCATAGAATCCCATGGTCATTATATCTCAAAACCACCCCTTTCACCTATCTTTAACCTTCTTATGCTCTAGGCTATGCCCTTATAAAGGTAAACCTATAAACCTATATAGACTTTTCTATGTCTAAAACCTAGTATCGAAACAATTTGGGATACCAATATATCAATGGGGTCTAACACATCTAACATGTAGATTGCTCCCTTGAAAGACAACTGCTCAAAATTTAAAATTTATTAAAAGATATACTAGTTTATTATGGTTTTTAGGTCACCTATAGAAGGGGCAAACCAACCCTCAAGAGGTTACACTACCCTTCATACCACCTATCACCAATCTTCCCTTTTTAGTATCTATAAATCAAGGGATTCTGAGCTTACTTGACACAATGTGATCAAGACACCTCTTTACCAACCAACGCATGCTAATGTGAAGATTTTTATGGGCTTATGTTCCTTACACCAATCTAAATTCAATTTTTAGTCCTTACTAATGAATAAGAATCATGCCTTTTTCATACCCTCTCATAATTGGTTCTTGTATTCACTTAGATGTATGTCTCATGATTTTCATCTCTTTTCTCACATCTAGTTGGGTTATCTAACTTACTTTATGTGCTCTCATAAAAAAATAAACATAATCATAAATCACATCACACATACATCATCATAGACCACATCACATATGCATGATCATAACCATAATCAAAACATTATAACCATATATAGAAAAATAACCATAATCATAAACATCATAAGCATCACATCATAATAATGTATAAATAAATCATCATAAACATCATCTATAATCATCACATGCTTAATCTAGTGACTATACATATCATCAACATAATCATAATAAACTATAAACATCAAAACCATGAACCATGAACTATAAATCATGTATATATATCATCATCACATCATATACATTATGTCTCACCAAAACATATTAGTACATATAATCATGTGCATATTTATCTCAAAAAATAATATCTCGCTACATCAGCTCATAATTTGGTATCAAAATCATATACACCTATACATATCATATAATAAAATTATGCCCATAGGGCATTGCTTCCATCTAGTGACTTTCCCTTGAGGTTCCTACCTATCAACCCAAAAAAGTATCCCACTAACTTAGAGTCACTACACCTACACCACTTGTCAAATTAGATTTGTACTCACCCCATCAGGGCTTATGGAGACACTATGTCAAATCTATGGGCTCATAATAATGTAACTCCTCAACTATGGCCAAGTACCATGCCATAAGGATACTACCTGGTGTTCTTACTAGTGTTCTAGCTCTTCTTCCTCTCTATCTCAAGGTATCCCTCTCATATTTCATCAAGGCTAGTGAAGTCCTCCCTTGGTCCCTCTCACCCATCACAATGGCTAGCTAACCTTGTAATTTCATAACCTAACCCTATAATGTAGCCACTTTCCCCTACAAAGTTATGACCTATGCTTATGCACTAGCTAATGTCACTCCTACATATCCGTCAGGGCCACCTCCTTATACTACCTATGGACCCCCACTAGATGGGTCCACATCCATAGCCTACCTACCTCCATCATCCCAACCAAAATATATTACTACATAGAGGTCTTAATAGCATGTCATATAGCCATTATCAAAATATGCATCACCAATCTCTATTATAGTAGGTAGTTCCTCATAACCAAGAATCATCTCCATCAACTATGGCTCTAAAAGCAAAAAATTAGCATCTTCCTACCTATACCTTGGGAATGGAGCCAAAATCCCTTATATCAAGCCATACTACTTGTGAACTTTTTCAAAAGGGATGAGCTCAGTCTCACCTTCTCTCCTCCCAAAAATCCACCTATATCTTTGTATCGATAAAATATGTTGAGTATAGTGAGGCCACTTCAAAAATATGACATATGACCTCCAAATCACATCTCCAACCACCAAGGCATCTAATACCCTTTAAAACCACTCAATGTCCCATACACCTCCTTCAACTCCTATAAGCATGAATCACTCCACCTCATGAAAGACACCCTAAATTCCATCTAGACATATCCCTCTCATGGTATCCACATTGGTCTCATAACCCAAATTTGCTCATAAGCCTAGAAATATAACACAAATCCCACACTGATGTTGAATCTCTTGTGAGCTCTAAACCCATATAACTAGTTATATATCTAGACCAAAATAGGTGCTCACTTAAAAACTATTTAACCTAGTAACATCTACACCAAAACACCCAATAGTAGATATAAAAACCTCCCACTGATCAAATCTAGAATCACAAAACATGAGACTACCATCATCATCATGGTCATTAGCCTCTAGTCATCTCTAGTTCTCTGATATAATGGCCTATAACTAAACCCACTAGCATTCCATCTGGTAAACATATGATCATCACCATATAACTAATCCATCATATCATCCCTCTCCTCTCTCTCAATTTAATATATTGTCTCCCCCTAAATTTATAGTTATGTAATCCTATAGATATCTTCTAGCAAGATTGTCATCTCACTAGTCAGTAAGAGAAAGGTGTTCATGGCCAAATCCAATATCTTGATGAGGCCCATGATCATCACCACATCTCATATCATATGTTGGTAGTCCATCATCACATTGAGGCTAACCTCCTCCATGTACACCTAATCATCATGCATCATCCCACAATGAATCTCTACAAATATCTAATGAACTTGATCTCATATCTAGATTTGATTGCATGCTTGTACAATTTAATATAGTGAATGCACATATTTTTCTATAAACTATTCTACCCATGGACTTCACCCTTTTATCTCATTTATCCTACCTAATAACACCAAATTTCCTCCTATATCAACTTACCCTATTTTCTATCCTAAAGCCTTAAATCAAAAACATTACCCATACACTAACCAAAAACCTCTTCACATCAATCTTTAGCATCACCAAAACACCATGACCACTTAAAACCTAGCCAATTTCATTAACTTCACCTTAATCCCTACCTTTTATCCCATCTAGTCAACCACCAATGGTCACTATGACCACTAATTATCAAGTGACCATTTGGCCTTTAATCTCTAAAAATTGATGGTCAAGTATGACTACTGATGGTAGGGTATGACTATAGATTAATAATAAAAAAACTAACCCTACCTAACCAAAACCTACCCAAACCACCCATATCTAATACCTAATTATGCTAACTTTTTCCTCTAACCTACCTCCAACCTACCTACTCCCCCTAATTTTGATCTTTACCCACAAATTCAACCAAAACACCCTAAAACCTAGGTCAAAACCCAACCCCCCAAAACCAAAAACAAATTTATAAAACACAACCAAAAATGACCAAAGTGATTAATCTATTAATTTAGGGAAGCCCCTACCTCATTCCTCAACCATCATCAAGGAAGAATCTTGGGTCCCACTACTCAGTCATGTCCCTATCTATCCTACATCCTTTGTCCCATACTCAAGTCAACTCAACACAAATATCATCATCAACCACTCTTAAATCACCTCATCAACACTCTCATATAAAATTCTAGGGACATCGATATGCACAAGAGTCAAGAGAGTCAAAATAAAACAAGTGAAAATGACTTTCCTTATTCACTTTTTATCCTCTATAGTTTTAAGGCTTCCCCCTAACCATTGATAGTTAGGGTGATCATCAATGATTGATTCTAAGACCCCTAACCATCAACAATTAAGAGGTCCACTTTTTAACATTTTGGCACCCATACCTTAGTGCCCAATTTTGGAGACTACCTTCTCCACATACCAACCAACCATATCCACCTTGACATTGGCTATTTTGACCTGAACTATAGCATATTTTGTGATGACCTTGCCTTAGTCCTTTTGACTACACTAACCAACATTGCCATGTTGAAAATTTGATTTTTCACCACCTAGTACACACTAAACCATTTGTGTTTATCCTATGATCACTTACTACCTTGGATACCTATGAAAAAACCAACTCTATCTATAAGACTTGATAAGAATAACTTGATCAGCTATGCCTAATGTTATGGCCTGATTACCCCATCACTAATCCTTCTAAATGCATCCTTATTTTTACTAACCATGGTAACTCGATATTTACATGATCTTGGATATCTCACTTAGTTGCATTTTTTGTGCATTTTTGTGCTTCAAATGTCCAACTATTTTATCACCAACTTTATGACTCATTGTAAACTACTTACCAAACCTACACCTAATTCTTCTTCACCTTATCAACTCCTAGTTTGAGAGGTAACACCTCCTCCCATACTCGAGGTAACCAAAACTTTGAACTACAATCCAATTTTTTTATAGCTTACTAACATAAATTGCATAATAAAAATGGGTAAATGTAGAGACTAGAAAACTACACATGATAGTTCAAGATGTCAAAACACCCCTAGATCAGATCATTACCCAACCTCTGGCCATGACTCAAAGTTAATTTGTCTAACTAGCTAAATCCAAATCTCTAACCTACCCTTTTACCCTACTTAACCGTGAACCCTTAACTTTTGATGGTCATCTTGACTACCAATGGTCACCCTAACTACCGATGGTTAGATCTCCCCATCTGAACAAAGACAACTTGAGTTGTGTAAAATTTAACACATCAAAATTTAATATGGATGACAAGCTAATGCATCACAAAAACTAACTAGATATCCTATGGAACCTTCTACCCCCATCTCTCTTTATTATAAAAGAAGGGAGTAGGAGGTGAAAGAGGATTTAAGAATTAAACAACTAGCACTCAAGTTATCAACTAATAGTCATCAGGAGCTTCAACATCAAGAACTTATGTATAAGTCTTCCCTTCAACAAGTCAATAGACACAATAGAGACCCAAAATTCTACCAAAATTATTCTTCAAGTAAAGTATTGTTACTCTACCAAAATTACTTCACAACTTACCATTAGCCATCAAATAATGACTTAAGTACATTTCTTGTTTTATGTTTTGTTTATTTAGTTTCTTACATCTTTACCTAGACCACACCCTTCTTATTATTACCCCTTTACCATAAATAAACCTTTAATACCTTATTGTATCCATTTTTCAACCCTTTTCTAAAATCCTTTAAAAACCCATAGCAACTACTGATGATCACCCTAACCACTGATGGTCATGTTTAATCACTGATAGTTATCCAACCACCAATGGCCACCTTAATCATCAATAATCATCCCAACCACTGATGGTCACTGTGGTAGGAAATAACAAGTTATTTCCACGTACTTACTTCCAACCAAATACCAATTTTTGACCTTTTACTTATTCACAGAGACCCCATCTATTTTTTGAACCCAACCTAACCTACTTAGCATTAGTATTGACCCACTATTTATTACAATTATTCTATTTTATTTATCAAACATATACTTATTCTTACATTTCCTTTCAGTATTTTTTGTCATTTGATGCAAGTTTTTTGATCTTTATTTCTTTTAACTTAATTATTCTAAGATTATGGATTGACAACCTCCTAATTGTTGGAAATATTGTCATTGATGTCAAAGGTTTAGCATTATTGGTGATAAAGGCCCCATTGCATTTAATGTTGTTCATAATAAATATATCTTGGCTAATATGAGTTAATATTTATTTAATATTAATGAATATATTTTTGGTTGCATATGAGACAAAATAAGGGCCCATGGAGAAGTCAAAGAGCCATGGGGTAAAGACAAAAGAAGGATGGGACACATTTTCCCATGAAGAGTCATCTTGGGGAATACCAAGAATCATCATGTGAAGACAAAAGAGTAAGGGCACAATTTCTCATGAAGGGACATTTTGAGGAATACAAAAAGTCACCAAAGATAAGGAAAAAATTAGGAAGGACGTTTTTGGTCATGAAGGGTCACCGCATGACTTTTCAAAGGCTTGAATATGAAGGGTCATCTAAGATTGGTGCCATTTTCCATGAGGATTGAAGGGTCACAAAGGGGGAAGGCCAAAGGTCATTTGGAAAGCTATAAATAAAGGCTTGAGTAGCCATTTGTATGAGAGAGAGAGAGAGAGAGAGAGAGAGAGAGAGAGAGAGAGAGAGAGAGAGAGAGAGAGAGAGAGAGAGAGAGAGAGAGAGAGAGAGAGAGAGAGAGAGAGAGAGAGAGAGAGAGAGAGAGAGAGAGGTTGATTTGATATTGTAATATCTAGCTTAGAAGAGCAATTGTTAAAGATGAATATGATTTGTATTAATTATATCTAGCTTAGAAGAGCAAAGGTGAGAGAGAGGAAAGAGATGTTGTATTGATCTATCATTTATTGAGATAGCAACATTGAGAGATAGGTGTGTGGTATACACAAAGGGGTTGGTGCTCCTGTGGGTTGGTTCTCACGAATTGTTGTTGGGTTGGTGTTCAACAAATGGGTTGGTGCTCATGAATAGTATCTAGGTTGGTGCTCAACAAAGGGGTGTGGTGCTCCTATGGGTTGGTGTTCATGAATAGTAGCTAGGGTGGTGCTTGGGAAAGGGGTATGGTGATCTTGCAAGCTTGGCTTGTGAATATTGTTTGGGTTTGTGCTCATTCATATACTTGAGATTGTTCTCTATGGTTTTTCCCACATTGGGTTTCCATGTTATATCTGGTGTCTCTCTCTATCTTGTGTGGTGTTTATTGTTTGAGTTTTATTGCATATCTTGAATGTTTTATTAAGTAAAATTTGGTTAAAATAAAGTTTTATAAGATATATGATATATTGATTCAACCCCTCTCTCAGTATATCTTGTGCTTAACAATTGGTATCAGAGTAAGTTCTTTTCTAAAAAGTTTTATAGCTTGAAGGTAGATCGGGAAAGCACGATGGCTAGGTCACAAGAAGGATTTTCTACAAATAAGGCACCTTTGTTTGATGGGATGAATTATGCTTTTTGGAGCATGAGAATGAAGGTTTATTTGATGGCCCTTGGATTCAACATATGGAAAGTAGTGGTGGAGGAATATGAAGAGCCATAGACATCTAAAATTACTCCAACAGAAAAGAAGGCAAGTGAATGTAATGCTAAAGATTTAAATGCCATTTTATGTGGTTTATGTGAATCTAAATTTGTTAAAGTTATGCAATGTAAATATACTCATGAAACTTGGGTAAAACTTGAGAATATTTACAAAGGTGATGGAAAGGTTCAGCAAGCTAAGTTATAGACTTTTTAAAAGGCAATTTACAAGTTTGAAGATGGAAGAAGAAGAAGATATAACAAGTTATATTTTGTGAGTTGATCAAATCATAAATTAGATTCAAGGTCTTGGAGAAACATTAGATGAGTCAATGGTGGTGCAAAAGGTTTTGAGATCTCTACCAATGAGATATGATGCAAAGGTTTTGGCAATCAAGGAGATGAAGAATTTAGCCAAGCTAAAGATGGATGAGCTTCATGGTATTCTCATAGCATATGAGATGCAAACATAACAAGATAAACCCTCAAAGAGAGAAGAAGATTTCAAGACATCAAAGAAGGAGAAAGCTAAGATTCAAGAATCAAGTGATAGTTTCAGTGATGATGATGACATTCGAGCACTTTTCATTCACAAGCCGAAAAGAGGAATAGGTAAATATCAAGGAAAATTACCTTTTAAATGTTTTAATTGTGGAAAGATTGGACATTTTTTAGCTATATTCCCAAATAAGGGTAATGAAGAAGAAGAATAAGAATAATATCCTACATACAAGAAGAATTTCAAAGGCAAATCTAAGAAGGGATTCGAGAAGAAGAGCCTGTATTCTAAGGATCTTAGCTCAGTTGAAGATAGTGGAGTCAGTGATTCAAAAGAAGAGATTCTATTCATGGCCATACATGAAGGTGATCAAGAAGAAGAAGATGAGGAAGCTAAAGTGAATATGGAAGGAGATCTCATTTGTGCCTTAGAAGAGTTAGAAGCTATTTAGAAGAAGAATCGAAGATTAAAGTTCTAGATTGAGAAAAATGAACAGGGGTCAAAAGAAATGATTGAAGATCTACAAGCACACTTTGAAGAAGCCAAGAAGAATCAAGAAGATCTCTCATCATAGTTGGAAATAACAATAAAATAATTTCAAAAGTATGATATTGAAATTGCCTCATTAAAATAAGATATTAAGAAAGCAGTCAGTGATAAAGTAGTCAGTGATTCAAAATTTTAAAATAGCACTAACATGCTAAATAAGATATTGGAAAGTCAAAAAGCATATTCAAATAAGACAGGGATTGGTTTTGAAAATAAAAATAGCTATGATTAAGCTCTTACACAAGAGAAAACAAAAAGGGGAGAAGTGAAGAATACAGAGGACATTCCAAATAGAGAAGGCTGGAAGGAACAAAGCTACAAAAGGCAATCATGTCAGAGATATACAGATAGGTCTTATTTTTATGGATATTATTTTTATTGTAATGGATATGGTCATAATAATTTATAATGTAGAAAAAGAGCTAAAAATTTCAAAAATAAGGAGAAGGAAATTCAAGTAGAGTCAAGCAGAAGCCATAACTCTTTTTCTCCTCTATCAAGCTTTGATGAAGAGACCATAGTATGCTACAAGTGCAATAACTTTGGACACATAGATCGGTATTGTATAAGCATGTTCAAGTTAGTGAAGAAGGATTAGAGATTCAAAGATCCATTCATTAAGAAGAAGAATCAAATTTTCAAAGCTCCATTCATCGGGGAGAAGGTTCAAACATGTTCATGGTAGAAGAAACAACATGAATATTCTATGATGGTTTAGATAGCTCTGCATGTAAGAGGTAAAGATCAGCCATGGTTAATTGATAGCGGGTGTTTAAGGCATATGACAGGTGATAAAAGTAAGTTCATATCTCTAAAGAAGATCAATGGTGGTATAGTGAGATTCAGAGATAAAACCACTGCTAGGATACCTAAAAAAGGTACTTTGGGTTTGGATTATGGTAGAACTAAGACTAAGAATGTTTTATATGTAAAAGGTCTTAAGCATAATCTATTGAGTGTTAGTCAAATATGTGATCAAGAATATACATTAAATTTTCATAAATAAGCTTGTGAGATTATAAGAAAAGATTAAAATGAGTTTATTGCAGATGCTCAAAGGATAGGGAACAGTGTGTATGTATTGTCAGATATCTTCTCAAAAGCATGATCAAAGGATACATTCAAAGATCGGTGAGAGGAGTTGGGAGAATTTTTTATTACTTCTTGCCATTGATGTTCAGCATCAAGTGAGGTGGAGCTAAGTGTTAGCTCTAGGTAGGCCCTTTTCCATTGATGTCAAAGGGGGAGAATAACAAGTACAAGTGTAGAAAATAGGTACAAAGAATAGGTACAAGTTGCTATAGTAAGGGGGAGTTACTAAATGTTTTTAGATGATAGTATGTGCAGGTGACATGATGTGGCAGTTTCAATATTGAGGTTGCAATCAATGATAAAGGGGGATTTTGTTGGAAATATTGTCATTGATGTCAAAGGTTTAGCATTATTGGTGATAAAGGCCCTATTGCATTTAATGTTGTTTGTAATAAATATATCTTGGCTAATATGAATTAATATTTATTTAACATTAATGAATATATTTTTGGTTGCATATGAGACAAAAGAAGGGCCCATGGAGAAGTCAAAGAGCCATGGGGTAAAGATAAAAGAAGGATCTGACACATTTTCCTATGAAGAGTCATCTTGGGGAATACCAAGAGTTACCAAGTGAAGACAAAAGAGTAATGGCACAATTTCTCATGAAGGCACACTTTAAGGAATACGAAAAAGTCACCAAAGATAAGGACAAAAGTGGGAAGGACGTTTTTGGTCATGAAGGGTCACCACATGACTTTTCAAAGGCTTGAATATGAAGGGTCATCCAAGATTGGTGCCATTTTCCATGAAGATTGAAGGTTTACAAAGGGGGAAGGTCAAAGGTCATTTGGAAAGCTATAAAGAAAGGCTTGAGAAGCCATTTGTATAAGAGATATAGATGTTAATTTGATATTTTAATATCTAGCTTAGAAGAGCAATTGTGAAAGATGAATATGATTTGTATTTGTTATATCTAGCTTAGAAGTGAAAAGGTGAGAGAGAAGAAAGAGATGTTGTATTGATCTATCACTTGTTGAGATAGCAACATTAAGAGATAGGTGTGTGGTATACACAAAGGGGTTGGTGCTCTTGTGGGCTAGTGCTCATGAATAGTAGATGGGTTGGTGCTTGGCAAAGGGGTGTGGTGCTCTTGTGGGTTGGTGCTCACAAATAGTAGCTGGGGTGGTGCTTGGAAAAGGGGTATGGTGCTCTTGCAAGCTTGGCTTGCGAATATTTTCTAGGTTTGTGCTCATTCATATACTTGAGATTGTTCTCTGTGGTTTTTCCCACATTGGTTTTCCACGTTATATCTGGTGTCTCTCTTTATCTTGTGTGGTGTTTATTGTTTGAGTTTTATTGCATATCTTGAATGTTTGATTAAGTAAAATTTTGTTAAAGGAAAGTTTTATAAGATATATGATATACTGATTCACCCCCCTCTTAGTATATCCCATGCTTAACACTAATAAGCTCACACTTATTAGATGTAGCTCACGCTAGGCAATCCACCTTGATATCCATCTAAAAACCCCTTTGCATTAGTTTTATCTTATTTATAGGTGATTATTCCTAAGATAAAGAGGAGATCTTCATAATCATCTAGATCACGTGCACATAAATAAATAGGTTCTTCTACCGTACCCATAATTAGTTTCTTACTTATTTAACTAGAAAATAAATATAAATTGAGAGAATTATAATGGTTTTTAGGATACAAGTATGTATATAACAAGTGTAAAAAGGGGCAACAATCATATGAAGCACCAATGGTCTACCCATTCCTTTTGTAGTACACCCCTTAGGGCATGCACTTAGAGAGATTGAGACTCGATGGGTTCTTGAAAGATAGAAGGCATAACTAATTGATAAAATATTGAAAATATTATATGTATATAGAATCCAGTAAATCTAACTAAGGGATTTATTACCATAATAACATCACTAGAGAGGGTTCTAAAGCCTCTAGTCAATTAACACTATGCAATAACCCTAGTTAGGTCATATGTTTCCATATTCAATAGGTACATTAAAATTAGAGTAAAATATAGTCTAGTTCTCAATGAAGCTTATGGAACAAAGTGGGGATAATAGAAATAAAAAGTAAACATGCATATAATATCTATACTCAAGTCAATATATAGTGAATCCTAATGTATGGGAGAGAATTACAAATTATAATATATATACTTTATCAAATGAAGATCAAAGTTAGGAATACTTACCTTTAAATATGAACCTTTCAAGCCTAAATATATCCCTTTCCCAAGGTGATTCACAAGAGGTTGTTGTGATATGTAATTTTAACAAAGAAAAGTCAACTCTAGGATACATGACTTCTCCTATGCATCCAAAAGACTTATCCACAAGATAAGATTCATATCTCCAAAGAAAGTATTAAAACCCTAAGCTATGTTACTCAAGTATAATGGTGGATAAGTAGATGCATAATATAATATTCTTCTCTTTCTCTCTAATAAATGATGAAATGAATGTGTATATATACCTAAATATAACCCTAAACCTTTTAAAACAATTAATATACAAGGTTGGTCCATTTTAACTCTATATTTTTATTTGATAAAAACAAGATAAGTCCCATTATAGGCTAGCCAAGGCTGGCCTAGACCTGTAACATGTAAATATCAATTAGAATATAGGGTCGGCCTAGGCTGATAGTATATGGTGAAAGTTAAAAAGGGTTTTAGGATCAGAAAGGGGATAAGTAAGGTGGTGAATTAAATGGAGTGTGTAAGAGAGGAGGCAAGGACTAGATAAGTTTATAATATAAGTTTGTATAGATATCAAGTGCTAGTATAGGGGAAAATAATAGTTCAAAGAACCAATAGTCTACTTATGTTTTTGTGGGTGCACTCTTTAAGGCATGTACTCAAAGAGATTAAGACTTGATGGGTTCTTGGAAAAGATAAAGTATCAATAATTGATAAAGTTTGAAAATATTATGTGTATATAGAATTCAAACCTTATTTTAATCATTTCTTCCACCTACACATAGTCTTATACTTGCATAAATATAAAACATAATAAGCACCCTAGTCATCTTATATATTCCCATAAATATTAAAGTGTAATTAAACATATTATTCTATCATTTAGATTTTATTAATTTATAAATATCATAGATAATTTTAATATTGAAAAGTTATATATTTTTTAAGCACATTAATTTTTTTTTAAAGTAGATAAACTTGATTCTTATATTGAGTGCATTAAATACTAGGTTATCCTTTATGTTTTCACCCTTTTCTAGGGGGGGGGGGGGTTCTTAGATGTGATTTATGAGTTCCCCATATATTAAGGAACTAAATGTTGTTCATCTTAGCCCTAGCCTTATGCATATTTTCATTATCTTATCATATGACTTTTAAGAATAATATTATCTTTATCCCTCTTAGGTAAAGTAATAAATTAGGAGCTATTGAAATTGAACATATTTATATTCATTTGATTCAAAATAAAAAAATTATAATAAGTAAAATTCAAATTCCTTCATCTTCTCCTGATGTAAATGTTGATAATGAACATATAAATGTATAAGACCATAATGTCAATGATGAAATTCATGATCAAGATTACTTGTATCAAGATAATAATGAATACCAATATATAATCCATCTTGATGATGTTAATGAGGTAGATCCTAATCAAGTTTAAGCATTGAATAATTTATAAAATAATTTGTTTTAGTAACCTTATGACTTAGATGAAGTATTTAAGGTAATCCTAGAGGATAAAAATGCAAAAGAAATAAGATTTTCATGTCTGAGGAATAACATGATCAATTCATTGATATCTATAAATATTTTATAGAAATTGAATCTAAAATAGGTGTTCAGACTATTACTAAAAAAATTTATTTTTATATGTCTACACCTTTAGTTATACTTACATTTTCCACCATGGTGTAGGGGAAACACAAATTTATCTTTATATTTTAGTGCCTATCCTTACACAACATATTTTTTTACCTCCTGTGATTTCTACTCATATGATTTTAAAATCCATGCATAATGCACAATTCTACATGCAAACTATTATAAATATGTAGGCTAAGTTATTTTAATTAGAGAAGGGTTATTCTAGATTATTCATTTAACTAACTTTCATGCATTTCTTCATAATCCATTATACCTTATGGTTTTAGATTATCCCTTACCTATAAGTTTTTTAGCTCTTAATATTACAATAATGATGGTAGAATTTATCTAGAGTAATAACTAAGAGACTTTCAAAAAGCATGTTTGGACCATGCCTCCAATGGAAAGTTTTTGAATAATTTATTTATGTGAAGGATTAAGGTGTATTTTTTGCTGGCTATATGATCTCCCATTTTTATAATTTCATTCATTTGATATTTTTCCAATCAATTTATAACACATTTTTTTAGCAATAGTAGTGAAAAAAATATATGCCTAAATTGTAACACTCAAGAAAGGATACAAAGATCCAATTAGTGACTATTTGCTTTAGTAAAATACCATGATTTATAATATAAAAATTCCTATGGATGTAAATTAGTTTAAAGATATATTCAAGTAATTTTTTATTTCCCCTCTCTACAAGTCCATTATTTCAATAAATTTCAATCTTATGCCACACAATTAAGGATCAAGAAGTTAAGTTCATATCTATGAATAAAGTAAATTATGTGGTAAATCCTTTAAAAAATTAAATTTTAAATTTAAAATAAAATAAATTTAAAAGGTTAAAATGAATAATACTAATAATTAGATAGGAGTAAAATTTAATGTAGTGTCATAGTCTACTAATTAGCTTTTCCTATTTGTTCCACAAAGGAGGAAATTTTCATGATTACCTAAACATCCTAATAATCTATTGTAGAAGTTATTTCAGTACAAAATTATATTTATCCCTTAAAAAATTTGGTTTATATGAGTATGCATATACTTAAGGGATACAAAAATAATATATACTATGGTTATCATCAATATACTACACATTCTATGAATAGATGTTTTTCAATGGCATATAATTATAGATATCATTGATAATAACATTATTGATCTTAATGATATTAATAAACCTACATGTTTTATCATAATTTGGATTAATGGTGAATATTAAAATAACTAAGATAGAAAATATAATTAATATTATAAGAAATGGCATTCAATCATACATATGAATGTAGACAATTATCAATTATTCTTTTTATTTGATAAGGGCATATGTTAAATAAAGAAAGTACTATAGAGATCATGATAATTATATTTTTTAGTTGACTATATGACGATGAATATGTTATGGAATTAAAAATCAAGGATAAAAAGGATTATGACTCACTTGGTTTAGGAACATATCTATTGTATATGATTCATTGGTTCTATAGGATCAAGTTAGTAACTCAGGTTGATATTGACTTTCTAGTTGGAACTACCATATATGGAATTACGACATATTGATTATACACTCACTTGTGATTATATTTGATTATTTGGTATTTATTATCATAAACCTTATGACACATGAAAATATAAAAATTAGCCTTCTTTTCCTTACAACCTTATATTTTAATGAGATGGATATAAATTAGAAGAATGAAGAGAGTGTAATGGTCTGATATGTATCCAATACTCCAAAGAGGTGAATAAAACTACATGTGGTTCTCCCACCTATTGTGATTGTGAAATTATACTCCTTTACTATGTGAATTTAGATAATGGTTAGATTTGGTACTTGATAATGCTTGATTTGAATTATATTTTGAGTCCTTAAAACTTGGCTTATGACTACTCTTGGTGATAAGTATAAAATTTGGGAAGAACAGGGTAGATTTTCTCAATGTATAATAGTGTATATATGTGTAATATATAAGTTTTAGATCCATTTTAAATGGCATCTTGATTTTTTCTATATGGATCCATTTTAATAATTCATCATGCCATTAACATGTTTGGATAATGGTTATACCATAAGTATGAGTTTCAATTTATAAAATATCCACTGTTGAGCATGGGATGCTTCTGACCAATGAGGGTTGTTATTAATTAGTGATAAAAATGATACTATTAAAACTAACTTGTGTATAAGTGAAATACTCTAAGAGTCTAAATAAGTTTGTGTAGGATATTTAATAGGTTTTAAATTAGACAGTGAGGTTATTATAGGTGTATGATAACAAAATTGAAGGGTTGAGTCACAAGATAACATGAAAGTCTGATATTTATTTAACCTTTCAGGTTTTTACACAAAATAATTACCTATGTTTGGTTCAAGTGTTGAGATGTCTACATTACTAAAATAAATTACAATAATTAACCTAATGATTTGTTATGATTTTGACCTTGTTTAACTTTTTATAAATAGCAACAAATAGGTATAAATAGAGACCTAGATAAAAACTAATTATTGTGGATGATTTGGGTTCTAAATTTTGTGATCTTAGTAGTAGTATGTCTCACCAATAGGATTTGAATATTCATCTATTCACTGGATAGTAACACCTAGTTTATATAGTAATACCATTAGTGTGTAGTGTCCCAAAGGTGGCACTAATGTTCTCTTTATGGGATTGTTCCCATTTTTTTTATAGAACTTGTGCCTACGTCTGTATGTTCTATTATTACATGACCAAAACCTATAGCTGTGTATTATACCTATAAATCATAATTTGATATGCAAACACTAGTTCTCTTTGCAAGTATGATATGAGCATGAATTGAGTGTCTGTTAGTAGGATGGACTAGACATCCTCAACACCTCATTATGTAAAGAGTTACCTACATACCAATACTCTAAGTATGGATTAAGTCTAATGTACTTCTCCTACCTAGTGCTTGATGTATAAGTGAATGCTAGAATGAGAGTGGCTTTGGGTGCCTTGAACATGTTTTAGATTTTAAATGCTTGAAAACTATACTTAGGGTTGATGTATATGGTAGTATGTAGAAATTAAGGTATAATAGGGATAAAATACCTTGATTTTGCACAACTTTATCTTTGGTTTGAATATATTTTTCATTTATTTTCCATCTAATGAATAGAGGTGGATTATACTTGTATTTATGGGGCTATGTTACTTGTGTAAATAATAAAATGAGCTTAGGATAACCTTAAGAGTGGAACACATTTTAAAAATAATCCATTGGTAAGAGATGGGGCTAAGGACTATAGTACCTAGTTGGGGACACTAATGCCATGTGACTGTATTATCCAAAATATGGCACTAATATCCACTTGGAAGATTGACAAAAAAGTTGTATTAGAATTAGGGATTCCAATTTTAGGACTATGTCTTAATTTAATATAGGTTACTATGGTTTTATAAATGAATATAAATGTAAGTCTTATGTTGAAATATAGTTCTATGTCTAGCCTAGGGATAGGTTAACTCAAGTGACACTCTTAGCATCCAATTACCACTTTGATGTGATTGCATTTCCCCCCTTTATGCTAGTAATGCAACAAAGCAAAATGACTAGTATAAAGGAAAAATAAATGTACCTAGACTTAGCTTGGAAGTGAAGCCCATGTAGCTAAGTTTGATTATGTGAATTTGGGTCTACGTATGTGAAAAATGGTCAAAAGAAATACCCTACAATGAAACATACAAAAATTAGTCCTTACTTAAGAGATAATCAAAATCAAAAGACTATTCTAAAATGAAATAACTGAGTAAAGAGAGGTGAAAGGAATGAAAACAATTTGTTGGGTATGCAAACTAATGTATGAACCTAGTGATAACCTATGTGTGTGAATTTTCATAGTGATCATATCATTGGATAACTTGAACTAGTCTGATGGCTTACTCAATGCTCATATGGGTGGCTTAAGAACTCAATCCAATTTTGAATCCATCATTAACCACCCCTTCTTGGTGGATCTTGATCTTTTTGAATATCTTGGATAAGACTATAAGTGTGTTAAACCCTCTCATGTAGGTGGCTCAATAACTCAATTAGGCCATGAATCCTTCATTGCCCATATGTGAAGTAGATGCATATATAACTATAATACGTAAAGTAATGAAAATATCTAAGTAAATCTAATTATGTATTCAACTCTATAGTCACATGGGTATATTAGGTGGCTCTACGGCACATGGAAATGCCAACCATTATAAATTGAGTAAGGGATTACTCTAATTATAAAATATAATGTGATGTAATGTGTATATAGTGTAGATAATGACATGGAATTTTCCATTCCATCTAACCAACTTGTTTGAAGATGAGTATTTGGAAACTATGTGTTATGTACATGCCCCCAATATGGTATCTAAGTATATGAAATCTAAGTCAAGTATGTAATATTTGAACTAGTGTAATTTATATGAATGTATGAGTGATCATGCCAAGCATGATGCCCCAAAATCTAAGTAACTAGTATGAATATAAATTGAAGTGAATGAATCTGAGTTAAATCTAAACATAACTACCAAACCTATGATTGTATCTATACAAATATTTATTATACCTAGTGTACTAGTATGAATGATCTAGATTGTCTTGAATTTAGGGATACTATAAAATAACACCTTGTAGTGGATAGTAGTGCCCTATGATACTAGTGTCCTAGTTTGGGTGCTAATGACTACCTAGTCTGATCTCTCTATGGTTGGAATTGACTATTAATTTTCTATTCTATTTTATGTCTACCTTGAGTCTAATTTTAGTAAATGAGCTTGTGTGCTAAAATGAATTTTTGAGAATCAAAATAGGATATTAATCTTTATGATAACTACTATAAATTACCCCTCTTTTAAGGGTTGTTGTGAAATATATGAAGAGCTTCCATATGAGGAAGTAGCTCTAAAAAATCTGCTAGCCAGATCATGTGCATGATATTCCAATATAATGTAAAACATAACATTAAAATGTAAATATATCTAATCATAATTAGGAAACATAAAATGTATGTTGTAATCTAGAATTGCATAAGGGTGTCATGATATATGTAAACAATGTATGATAATAATAAAGTTTTATTGAATACTTAGGGGGATGGGGCATGATGCCCATCAAGGCTCCCAAGTAGGAAGGGTAGATGCATGAAATCTCTCATGGAATCAAAAATTTGTGTGTGTGTGTGTGTGTGTGTGTGTGTGTGTGTGTGTGTGTGTGTGTGTGTGTGTGTGTGTGTGTGTGTAACATGAAAATACAAGTATCATAGTTTAGAAGCATACAAAGAATCAAACATACAAACCCATGAGGGAAAAAAGTAGGCCAAGGGTCCATAATATAAGGGACATGGGCACATGTCACTAAATCTAAGAATGAAGACATACAAATACATGTTCAAATGTCTACATACACATAGAACAAACAATTTTTCATAAATCCATATAGAATTACATGTTCAAATGTCTGCATATAAAAACATGAAAGAGCACACACAAGGAATATGGGAAAATGACTAAGTCATACAAACATATAAATGTCATAAAATCTAAGGAATAATGTCATATTCAAATTCCATTGAATATGGAAGAAGCATAGGAACCATAATCAAGTCTAATAGAGTAACTAGAAATGAAATCATATATAGCTATATGTTACAAATCTATGTAGATGCTACGATGTATATAAACTAATTATAACTAGTGATAGTTGGTAGAAAATCTAAAAAATGAGGAGCAATGATCAATATCAAGATAAATCAATGTGTAAATTAGAATATATATAATATGTAAAGATAAAACTTGATAGTAGTAACTATGTAGGAGATTCCCCCAAGTGGGGAGATGTATCAAATGTATAAAATTGGATTAGTGTAAATTATCCCAATGGGTAGATAATAACTAGTCTAGATTAGTGTAGTGGATTAGAGTCTTGTCTAGAATCTACAAGCACTCGATAAGAATAAGTGAATCATATGTGTATGGTAAAACTAACTATACTAAGATAGCTACTATTATGTAGTATCTAGAAAGTAATAAAAATGTAAACATAACAATGCATACAATCCATAAAATTTTGTATTTTTGAAATATTTAAATGTTTTAGTATTTTTACATATTATATTGTTTTTTTGTTTTATAAGTATGAGTTATGTACAAGAATATGAAAATAAAATATGTACAAGGATTGAGAGATAAGAAAGTATATACAAGATTAGAAATCATACTAACTAATGAGTCTCATGGGAGACTCACTATCATTATGGCATGTGTAGAATATAGGAATGATAATCGCTCATACATTGTGATTGCTTGTTATAATTGAATGATTTTAAAATATGAATATGAGTAATGTTCTTCATTAGAATCATAATTTTTTTCCATATCATAATCATAATAACCTAGTGTGATTGAGGAAACTACTTGATACTATGGATTTGACCTTTCTAAACTATGCTTTAAAAGATTGATTGTGATTTTTCCCTTTAAAATTGTGATTAGCATAAAAATATTGTGTAAGAGAGACTCTTTTGATAGAAAATCTTGTTTGATAATGCTTATTAGATGACCATGATTTTGACTTTGAAAATGAATCTCTTGCTCTTTTTGTAATATTTCCTATGTATATATATGTTTTGACTTGATAAACTATATCTATGAATGATGTTATTTATGATGTTCAATAAATCCCAAACCCTATTGACCAATGTTATTAACTACTAGAATAGTAGTGATGCCTTAGGAATGCTTGCCCAAACCCTAACCATGATAATAATACTGTTATAGATACTTTTGAACAAACCCATACCATATTGAAAATTTAGCCTGAATTGGAGAGGTATATATATTTTTATTTATCTATGCTTATTGTAATATTTCTTGTTGTGATTGTGCTTTTGGAACTTTTTATTATTTTGAGTTATGTTTTGGTAACCATTTTTATACTGTTTCTAAATTTAAACTTTTTCAAATTAGTAGATGTGCCAATGTATGTTGTTTAGATGAAGTATCACTATGTGAGTCATCTGTATCCATTATTTTTTTAATTTTCCTTTTTAATGCTAAACATTAATCAGTGTGGTGCCCATGCATTTTATGATATCCTCAAAAATATCTAGATCTCCTCATTAGGTGTAGAAGAGGTAGGTTGATCAAGTTAGATTTAATTATTTCCCTTAGTGGATTATAAGAAATCTTATTTGATGTTTTAATTCATTTTAAATCACTATTTATAGATTTACTTTGTTGTGATTTGGTATTCTAATATGTAACATTGTTTGCCACAAATTGACTAGTTGACGATGTATAAACATGATTTACCCTATTGTTCTCTAAAGGCATAAAAATAGTAAACCTATAATTATATTTCTCATACTGATAATGTGATCACATAGAGTTTCATAAGTGCAAACCCTAGTTGTTTCTATTTGGACATGTAGGGACACACCCTGTAGGGAAGAGTTGTGAATAGATTGAGTAGGAGGATTGGTGATAGTGTTATAGGCTACTTAATATTGTGAATTAATGATATACTAGAATTATTTAGATGTAAATTATCTATCTCCCTCATGGAGATGAGGATGAGAAGGACACTTTTTCATATGCAGAAGATATGACATTAAAACTTGAAACATAGTGGTTAGTTTATATAATAAATCCTCTATGTGTGTGAGTTTGATTGGTAATGGAATTACACATAAGATAAAGATAACATGATATGAGATATGAACTGTATTTAAATTGATATAAAGCATCATATATACATGTCTTTATGTATTTTTTTAGTTCATTCCAAATTAAAAAGAACAAGCATACAAATGAAAATATGAAACTATGGAATAAAAAGTAATTTATTTAATGTCATTATTATTATTTTGATGTGAATTATAATATATGTGAATCTGAAATCTAAGTTTTGGAAATAAAATATGAGTATAAATATAAAAGGATACAAACCCTAAGTGTGTCTAGGGTTATGGTTTTTTAATCTAGGGTTTCTTTGCAATAATTTAAATTAAATGTAAACTAAAAGAAAACCTAATTTAAAATTGATTTTAATTAGCTATGTTGTCTAAAAAAAATTTAAATTAGAAGTAGGCATCCCTAAATTTATTTTACAAAATTTGGATTAAATCAATCTAGGGTTTGAATCAATATTTAAAGTAAGATGGGTTCACCAAAATGATTTAACCTTTTAGGGTTTTACACAAGTAAGTACCCATCTTTGGAAAAAGGGATAAGATGTCTAAATCAATTAAATAAATTTCAATAATTAACCTAATCATTTGTTATAATTTTTACCTTGTTTGAATTTCTATAAATAGAAACAAAGAGGGATAAATAGAGACTTATCTGAAAATAAATTATCATGGATGATTTGGGTTCTAAATTTTGAGATCTGATCAATAGTTTGTATCACCAATAGGATTATAATATGTGTCTATTCATTGGATGGTATCACCTAGTTTAGACAATAGTGTTATTTGTGTGTAGTGTCCCAAATGTCCTCTTTGTGATACTATTCCTATTTTTGGGGAGTACCTATGTTTGTGTTTGTATGTTCTATTCCTGCATGACCAAAACTTATGGCTATATATTGTACATAGAAATCTTGATTTGATCTATAAACCCTAGTTCTCTTTGTAAGTATGATATGAGCAAGAATTAAGTGTTTGTTAGTAGGATGGATTAGATATCCTTAGCACCTTGCTATGTAGATATTTTACTACATACCAATAATCTAAGGAAGGATCGAGTTAGATGTAGTTATCCCACTTAATTCTTGATGCATGTGTAAGTGAATGATTTAATGAGACTGGACTTGGATGCATTGAATTTGACTGAGCTTTTAAATTCTTGAAAACTAGACTTAGAGATATTGTAGATGGTTATGTGTAGAAAGTAGGGAAGAATAGGGATAAAATGCCTTTATTTTTCACAACTTTGTCTTTGGTTTGAATAAATTTTGCATCTATTTTCCATCTAGTAAATAGATGTAGATTATACTTGTATTTATAGAATTATGTTTCTTGTGTAGATAAGGAAATAGCTTAGGCTAACCTAAAGAGGGGTATACATTTGAAATAATATATGTTGGGAAGAGATAGGGATAAATATAATAACGCCTAGTTGGGGACACTAGCATCATGTGGTTGTAGTGTCCCAAATGTGGTAGTAGTGTCCACTTGGAAGACTATTAAGAAATTTGGACTAGGATTAAGGATGACAATTCTAGGACTATGTATTAACCAACTATAGGTGGCTTTGGTCTACTAAATTATTGGAAATATAATTCTAATGATTAAAGATATGTTATGGATAGCCTAGGGATAGGTTAACTAAAGTGACACTCTTAGCATCAAACTAACACTTTTAGGTAATTATAGATATGATAAAGAATTAGGACCTTATTTGGGTGCTCAAGTCATGCATGGTAAATGTGTTTCATGTTTGCAATTATCAACTAATTAATACTATATTTAATTATATATAAATTCCTCTCTATTATTCTATAAAAAGGATAAAATGTACCTAACCATGTACAACACAAGTTTCCTTTTGGGAGATAGATCCAAATGTGTAGTTTCCCTCCATAGAACCCTATAATGAGAATGAATTGGTCAATGTATATATGTGAAATATAAAATATAAAATTGAAATTTTAAAGAGTAAGAGTTAGAGTACACATGTTTGTTCATGAAAAACATGTCTCCATATATTATTTGAGATGATGTTTCCTCATTAAAGCATTAGATATTTCATCGTGATCATGCACCAAACTTGTGTAACTATGAAATAAATAAGCTGAGAAGGGAATATGATCTATCCCTCATGAATGTGGGGTAAATTACATAATGTACTAACCTAGATAGCTATGAAGGAAAATTTTAGAGAAAACTGATTAGGAAAGGTTCAACTCCAAAATAACACTATGTAGGTGAATGAGATAGTTGATTAAGAAAGTACTTCTCATAAATGAATCAACCACTAAATGGATTATAAATTTGATACATATAAAAAAATCATGATAAAAAAGGAATCACCAATTTTAATTCCTCCATCATGTATACAGGTTTTGATAAATGTAAAGTGAAATGACAATAATTTTCCATTAAACTGTAACTATTATCTATGTGTATGAACCAATATCATTCCTATTAAATTTGTATACTAACTTTTAAAATCTATATCAAAAATACAATGTGAATTTACAAATACAAAATTACATTTATGTAAATTATTTTTTCATATGCCCATGTACATACATAAGTTTTTATGAATTTATGCTCAATTATCTATAAAATGAATGCATTTAACCATGTACTCTATATCATTATTCCAATTTTTGTCTTGTATATGAAGAAATATGATATATAAACCATTTGAATATTTGAAATATACAAAAATCATGTATACTTATGTCTATAAGGCAATCCCACTATAATTTCCCCCTTTTGAAATGAGGGATGTATAAAATTAGTCACTCATCTCAAAATATGAATGACTTTTATCATGTCATGTCTAAATATAACATAATATAATATCATGTGATCATGTGGATAATATGTCAAAATAGTAATGTATGTAACAATAAAGGCTTGTATGTAACATATGGAATGTGTCATGTCTAGAAAAATATATCAGTAAATAAGACATTATAATTATATTTGAATAAAAATACATAGCAATATTGCATGATATATATCATAGAACCCCTTAATGTTATCAATATTATCAAATTTAAGTGTTATTTATCACACAAGCCAAAGGACCCATACAAGGGTATAAATATGCCACAATAATCAAGGATAAAAGTGACATGCAAGATGACCTTTAAATGTGTCAAAAGGGGGACATCAATGGTTTCAACAATAATCAAACCAAAGGGTCACATAAAATATTCACACAAAATGTAATATATCATGTACTAGAGCAATAACATCAATGTAGCATAAGTAGTGTATGCCATCCATATGTATCAATGTTACATCATAGTAATATGGCATATCATGTGTTACTATGTAAAAAATGAGTAACTAAAAAGGCACATGTAATAAATATATGTGGCTCAACATGATACAAAAGAATAAAAATATAAAACTTATAATAGTGAAAACTATGGAACACGATGCCCCCAATATGGCCATTACATAGAGGGAAAACCGACATGTGTATGTCCATGTATAACATGTATGTCTTGAATTGAAATCATATTGAGAAAAACATGTGTGTATGTAAAAATTATACCATATAAATACTATTTTAGATAATATGTAATTTTCAACAATCCAAATTTTTGAAAACTATCAAAAGTAAATTGGACTATATCAAGATTAAGTTAGACTTATTACAAATAAATCACATCTATCTAATGTATTTGTAATAAGTCCAAATTATTTAAAATGATAAAAAATAATTAGTAGTTGAAAACTATCATAAATAAATTGGACTTCATCAAGAATTAATTGGAATTCTCAATAATTATTTGGACTTATTACAAATAAATCAAATCTATCTAATGTATTTTTAATAAGATCAAATTACTTAAATAATAAAAAAATAATTAATAATCATTTTTTTGAAACTATCAGAAATAAATTAGACTTTATCAAGAATTGATTAGACTTTTCAAGATTAATTGGAATTATTATAAATAAATCAGATCTATCTAATGTATTTGTAATAAGTATAACTAATTTAAAATAAGAAAAAACAATTAGTAATCGCTTTTTTGAAAACTATCAAACATAAATTGGATTGTATCAATATTTGGTTGCACATAAAGATTTAGCTAGACATATTATAAATAAATCACATCTATCAAATGTATTTAAATCACATCTATCTAAATTATGTATTTTTTAATAAGTCAAAATTATTTAAAAATATTAGAAACAATTAAATTTGCAATATACCCCTCTTCAACCTCAGCTAAAATAAATTGAGCTTTATCAATATTTAAATGAACTTATAAAAAATTAGTTGAAATTATGAAAAATAAATCACATCTATCTAAATGTTCAAAATATTTAGAAGGCCTATGGTCTTTCTAATATATTTAATGGAATTTATATAATAGGTTAAAATGGTTCATAGACCATGCGTTAATAGATAATAATCTTGGGTGCTTTATTTTTTAAGGAAAAATAATTCATACATCAATCGGGTGCTCAAGTGATATGTGATTTAAATCACCTAGCATAATTGGGTGCCACATGTCATTAGTTGATTAGATCAAGAAATATTTATTTAATATTCATGTGACATCCTGATGATCATCAAAGTTTATCTTGTATATGTGCACATGCTACATGTAAATCACTTAGAAACTAGTTCTCCCATGTTGAATTTGGTGTTTGCAAGAGAGTCCCTGATATTATGCTAAGTGGCTTGATCATGGGTGTTCAAGTTATTGGGCACCTCCATGACATTTATATTATTAATATAATCTCCCACATAGTTGAGTTACCAAGATTGAGATGCATGTCATAATCTTGGGTGCTCACATTATTTGGGACTATTGTCTGGAGTCATCCTTCCACACAATTGAGTCACTGAGATTTTTCCACATGGCACAATCTTAGGTGTTTGGCCTAAGTGTAATTTGAAAATTAAAAATTTAAAGACCATTTTTTGATACACAAATTTTGCAGCACAAATCTTGATGTGCAAATACCAAAGTGAGACATCATGAGGCATAAAATCCAAAGACCTTTTTGCAAACATCAGAATGTTGAAGTGTATTTTGAAATGCATAAAAGATGAAGTGTAAATTTTGATGTGAAAATTTCAAAGACAATTTGCTGAAGACCATTTTAAAGGATGTAAAATTCAAAGTTTAATTTGAAAAAATGAAAATCTCAAGAGGTTTTCATTATTCATGAAATGTGATCTTCCTAATTGGAATACACAAAAACTGAAGACCATTTTGAAACACAAAGATGTGAAGTGGATGTTTCAATAGTCAAATGTTATTAAATTGATTCATAGTTATTAAAATACTGAATTGTCATAGTATAAAATATAAAATGCAAATGATGAAGTATATTTTCCAAGACCCAAAATGTGAAGCACCACTATAAATAAATGTAAAAAAAATAAAAAAAATAAGATGTTATATATTCCCAAAAAATGGACTAAATTTTGAAAAAAACCATTCATAGTTTTCATTCTAAAATTAAGGAAAAACCATTTTATATTTTCCAATGTCATGAAAGAAAACAATCATTCCCAATCCTTTATCACTATTTTTGAAAGTGTTTAGTGGGATGATGCATTCAAATAGTCTGTTACAATGCATATAAAAAAATAGTGAGAATAAGTGTATGACCTCTCCAAATTTTATTTAGTTTCCAAGCGTAGATGATACTATCTATGAGTATGGATGGTGAAGATGTGTTAGTTGGGGTTGGCTTCCACTTATTTTATAAATAGCCTACATAAATTTCTTCTTCTACATCTTTTTTCTCCACATGAACTAGGATTAACCAAGCTATTTTGACCCTTCATTCTATATCTCCATTTGTTTTCATTATCTCAATATTGATTTCAGCTCTATCAACCCATATTGTGTAGTTCAACCCTATATGATTATTAGGTCTGACAAATAACATATCTTCATTTTGCACATCTTGAGCTAGATCAAATGAGAATTTTGTTCTTTTTCTTCTTCAACCAATATATGTATCTATAGATGCCACTCCAAAATCAAGCGTACTATAATGAATAATTTTGTGTAGATCTCTATGTATGGGTATGATGTGGTGAGTTTTAGGCCAAAAATGTCCTATACTTTAAACTTTAATAACGAACATGTCTTTTTTCATTATGCCATGGATGTTTGGGAATCAATATGCTAGATCCTTCCACTTACTATTTTTGGTCAAACCAAATTCATTAAATTGTTGTACATACTAGATCAAGTTATATTTAATTTTGTTTTCACTCTTTTTTCTACTATTATTTGATACTTTTGTAACAATGGAATCTTGAGACTTTTCTCTATTTTTTAAGTCTCTAAAAAACATTTTTATTGGATTACCTTCTAGAACATTCAACTCACCATTTTATTTTATTCCCAATAATAAATTGGAGTGGAAGGGTGGGGTGTGAGGGCAAGGGAGGGGGGAAATTTATATCTCTTATATAGTTTTTGCAACACATAATGGGCTGACCTTGCTCCATGAATATAATAGAGTATTGTCCTTTTGTCAAGCCTGCTATTTTGTTTCTTCCCCTCAACTGGTAACTATTAACATAATATTTGAAATATACTACTTTAATAAAATATGGTGTGAAGTTTTTTGTATTTTCACATGTCTTATAATTTTCCATCATCTCTACCATAATCCTTACAACTTTGAAATATTGACCTTTTATCAAACCTACTATTTTTTTCTTCCCTTCAAATGGTAACTATTAACATAGTATTTGAAATATGTTACTTCTTTAATCAAATATGGTGTGAAGTTTCATGTATTATCACATGTGTTATAATTGTCCATCATCTCTACCACACTCCATATAACATTCCTCTTTATACATTCAAACATATTTCCAAATGTGTCATCGATGTCCTCATGGGTATGTCCTACAAGGAGAAATCTAACCTTGATAATGAGGAAAACACCTTTATAGAAAAGGAGAGATAAATATTACAACACAAACCTATACCAAAAACATGATTTTGTAAATTTTCAAATGTAACATTAGTTCCATATAAGTTTTGAATTTTTTTAAATATAATTATGGATGGAAGGAAATACCTATTCTTATTTTCCCCATAATAGTTTTATAGTTTAAGGTATGTATTGTAAGGAAATTTCTTCAAGCCACCAATTGATTGTGTTTTTTCTATGTATTTCTTGCATTCAAGGTAGTAGTTATTAGACCAAAGTGCATCATACAATGGATATTTTGAAGATTTAGGTTTATATAGTAAAGGTCCATAAGTATCTATCATTATTGTTTCCATATCCTTGAAGCACTTGTTCAATGAAGTGATAGTAAAGTTTGACCTTCCAATAACATAGGACAAAAAAATGCCCATATCCACCTACACCATGACCATGTGTTATAATCCCTACCATTGACAAATCTACTATTCTATCAGTAACTTCTTTGTTTTTTGTCACTATCATTGACATAAATGTTTTTTGACATTCCACCTTATAATGAATGGCACTGAATCATTATTTAGTGTATTTATCTAACATTAGTTTATGTGTGTAATACATTTGTCTTGAAAAAAGTATCTAATTTGAGTGCATCATGAATTATTGATCAATACAATCTTCTTGATCCATAGAGAGGGACCCAAAGAGTTTTTGTTGAGTCAAAAAGATGCATGTTTTATACCTAGAAAAGTCATAAAAATTGGAAATGGTCACATCATGAAAATTAGTTCTCCACATGTTATTAAATTTTGTCTCTAGGATATTGGCTCATATTCCATATATTCTAGTTGTGCATTGATGTGGTGCCTCACAAATTCTTAAGTGAAAGATGCTTGAATATTATGAAAATTTTCTTGTGAGATATCTATACATACCTAGCATGTTAGTCATGAAAAAAGATCTAAAAAATCATCCACCAATTGGTCCAACAAATCTTTAGCTACCACCATCTTATTTTATGTCTTTTGTCAAAATCCCCCTACATGGAGTGCATTTTCTTCCCCATTTTTGTGAAAATTTTGAATGTAAAAAAATCTACTTATCTTCAATAAATATATTTTAATCCAAGATTCCAAATAGATATCTATACCTTAAAAATAAATGGTAGTTTTGTTTTTATTTTTATTAAATAAACTAGCAAAAAGAGCATCCAAGACATTTTTCCTTCTATTTTGTTATGGTGAAATCAAACAACTTTATCCTTGCATATTTTAGCATGTCAAATAACAATCCTAATTGAAAACATTTTTTGGTACAAAATTTATCTCAATACATTATTTTAATCTCATTATCTATGATTTCATCAAACTCCACTTGGTTGAGTGAAGTGTTTATCTAATTTATTTTTTATCCCAAGTAGTTGTAGGCAGGAGTTAAATTTTTTGATGCCTTTACACTAGGGATGTCATGTAAAGAATGACTTTAGTATCCACTACTTCCCAAACATTTCTAATTTATTTCTCCTTTGGTGTCATGTATGTTAAATTGATTGCACTACATTCAATGTCCACTATCTTGTTTTAAGGCCATCCAATGATATATGTTTTAGTTACCTTTATACTACAAGTCTCATAATGTTGTTGAAAATGCCTTATGTTTTAGTTACCTTTGTACTAAAAGTCTCATATTGGGACAAGAATGCAATCAAAAATATCTCTTGGTTGTGAAAATTCAACATAAAAAAATGCAAAAATTTAATCATTTGAAAGTGTTGTACATTTTTGAAATAAATGTACCCTTCCCCAATAAAATTATTTCTTAGGCTATGAAATGTGATAAGATAATATATAAAACCAATAAATCAAAGCCAGGGTTTTCTTATTACAATGGTTGTATATGAAGAACTGAACTAAAATTATTTTGTCTTTCTTCCATGTCATTATCTATATAAATTTTTTATATGATGTGTTGTATCATTATTGTGTTCCATATAGTAAAACTATCAACTACATCCCCCAAATTATCCATAAAATCTATAAGAAATGGAAGCTGTAGATTTGGATCAAAAGAATTAGTCACATTAACACTTACACATTAAATATGTATTTAATCATTATGGCATATAGAAGTGATTTTCATGGACTCTAAAGATTCAACATCTTGACCTGGAAATTTGTGTATTCTTCCTTCACCAATGACCTTACCATTAGTTATGAGAGAAACATAGTCTCCACATTGTAAATCCATTGATGTATGATTTTTTAGCCTAGACATTTGAAAAACACATGAGAAGAGTTGTTAATCAAGTCATTTAGATAATCAATCTAATATATAACTATATTTAGGATATAAATCTCTATTTATACCATAACATAAGCATGGAAATATGTTAAAACCTAAAAATATTAAAAAGGTAATATATAACTCTCTTTTTTAATGACATGGTTTATGTCAATCCAAAAAAATAATTACTTTTAATATCATATATTGCATACTTCAATCCTTGTTTCATCATATTTTGAAGGTATCTCCTAAAAGATACCTTTCAAACATGCATAAGATCAAAATAGCTGCATAGAGAAAAATAAATAATTAAGTTAACATTCAACCATGTATTTTATTATTATATAAAATGATATTGAGAAATAAGGGTTTTTAGCTAAATTATAGAAAATTATTAGCTACTTATATTTTTGGATACTATGTTTTATTTTAAACTCTATGATGAACTCAAGATTTTGTAGGTATCTCTAAGGAGATACATTTTAAACATGCATACAGGTACCCTTGAAGGTATTACAAGGCCCTTCAAGGTATGTTTGATGATAGTACTAGGTGATACCTTTAAGGGCCTTGTAATACCTTCAAGGGTACCCATGACATTAAGCTTGAGACTTCTTTTTTTAATAGTCAAGGACATGTGGCATGCACCCATGAACCCACGACATTTCAACACTCAAAAAATATTTCAAGTTCACTTGTCAAGAAACTCTCCAAGATTATACCAAGTGTCTCCATCTTATTTACTTGGAGACTGACATATTTAAATTAATGTATGAAATCTTTTAGTAAGAGGGTAAGTGAGATCATGATAAATATCATCATCTCAATCACCTGAAACTAACTCACTAAAAATAATTATACAAAATCTCTTTGGTAAGTGACTTAATGTAATCTTGTAAAGTGGCACCATCATGTGAGTTTAACATGACAAAAGTGTCACCATCCTATGATTCCAATGTGATCAAAATGTCACCATCCCATGAGTCAAGTGAAATTCAAATATAAAAAAATAAAATCAAGGAGCCAAATCTATTGACACCATTAATTCACATGAATTGAATAAATTTACATCAAAATAGGTAAATATAGTGAATCCAAATTTAATATATGCAATTCATAGAGTTAATTATAGTCATATTATCATTAAACCATAAAATTGTATGTCTATGTTTGAGCCCTCATGAACCAAAAGTTTCACAGCCACATATCCATAGCCTGCTCATCTCAAATTTCACTTCTTCCATCTATGTATTCAATTATAGGACCAATATAGTATACTAACACAATGTTTTATGAAGTTTACCTCTAACACAAATTCAATCACTTATCTTCTATTTGGGAATAAGTCGATAAAGAAAACCCTTACAGTTTGGAGGATCAACTCTCTACATTCTCATGGAGGTACCTGCATGACCTATTGGAAATCAATACATTGGGTCTAAATAACTCCATAACTAAACCTGAGGTAATTCCATACATTGAATTATTGTTCAATTTATTTACAAATGGTAATTTTTTTGGCAAAATCTTACACTTTCACCAAAATAACACACTAGTGGTGCACCTTAGTACATTCAAAAGGTACTACAAGTTACCTGACCCTGAGATAGGATATGACTAAACCCTAGTGAATACCTGAATACATGCAAATGACATAGCCACTAAGCTATAAGAATGGACCCATGACCCTAGTACTTTTGAAAATAGAGACCATATTTTTGTTATCCCCATAGCCACTTTTGACCTAGAGTTAGAATTGTCATGGCCCTATTAAATAGAATATATAGTTTCCCTAAAATGACTTATGTCAATGAGGTTTTGATTCCACTGCTTGACCTTATTCTCACCTCCAAAAGGATAATTTACATAATGGAAATCATCAATTTCAACATCATCACAATAATAACCAATCTGAACAACTCCCCAGATCATAACTTCTATATGATGTCCTATGTAGTGGACACTATAATAAAAAAATGTCCATGAATATTTTGATGAGATTTAGGATCCTTTCAAAAAGTAACCTAAGATCAGGATATGTGAAAGGTTCAACATCCTCCATATTCACAAGTTTAGGAGGAACATGACCAAGATTAATGAAACCTTCAACCTGATGGTATACCAAGACATATATCATAAATATATGGTAAGGGTCTAAATCAAGAACATCATAGGTAAGATGGGGATTATTAGCTCT
The DNA here is from genome assembly GCA_037957365.1 of Torreya grandis. Lineage (NCBI taxonomy): Eukaryota > Viridiplantae > Streptophyta > Pinopsida > Cupressales > Taxaceae > Torreya > Torreya grandis. Next base: position 1,298,607 of record JARHVA010002783.1, read on the forward strand.
ATCTGAACTACACCATAATCAAGATAGAGGGAACCAGATCCTACCCTATGTATCTACCTAGGTTGGTCCCAAACAAAGTTTTAAAACAAGAAACTGCTACCCAATTGGTAGAATCTATGGATTTTTAGCTAAGAAATAAAAGGCAATGAGATATAAACCTAAATCCCCTTAGTATTGGTAAGATTTAATACACTAAATGGGAACACTTCTAGTTGGTAAAAAAAATTTGAACCCATTATGATTTCAAGTGGGCACTGTATAAAGAATCAGACCCTAGGGAGAACATGAGGAAACACCTAAAGAGACTCAAATTAAGGGTAAATATTGACTATAATAATTTCTATACTTGGTATGATGAGTTGTTTATGAATGCATTGAAAGATGCATAGGTCCACACCAAGATAAATAAGGTCACCATGTCAATGGTGGTGGCTAGGCATATACAGTGTAATACTGAAACCACCAAAGAGTAGGTTAAGAATATTGAAAAGGAGCACTAGGTTTTAGAGCCTCCCAAGGGGGACCTTTAAAAAATTGGAACACAAGAGAAGGCACCCACTTAGGCATATCCTTAGGCCTCACCACCCTCTATTGCCATTATAGCAACCACTATAGTGGCAATGATCTTTTTTCCACCTTCTACAACATAAGGCACGATAAATGACATGGGTAGTGGTGGAGTTTTTTTATGTTATTTTTTCCTCTAATCACCATAATTTAGGAATTTTTTCTTCCTTATTTCCTCTCCTCATTCAACTCTCCTCTCCCACATTCACCTCTAATTCATGTAGAAACCAAAACTATGGGGATTGGTGGAGCTTTCTCTATGTTTCCCTTTCCTCCACTCACCACAATGCAAAAAGACATTCTTCCTTCCTTCCTCACCTTAGCTAATGGTTTACTTCCATCCACTTTCCCCTCATCTCCACCAAATATCACACTAGTTTCATCAGTTTCTACTCCACTTCCCTCCATAAAAACTTCTACCCCCACCATAGAGCCTATTGTATACAAAAGTTAACACAAAACTCCTCTAGCATCACCATAAGGTGCACCTATCCAAGTGTTAGGATAAAATAAAACATATATTTATCCCTAAATTTCATACAAGATAAACTATGAAATGAATCAATCAAACATACAAAAAATAATCATATACATGCACAAAATAGGAGATACCAGATTTAATGTGGTTCACCCAAGATGGGTTACATCCACCAAACTTGTCTAGTATATTATTTATCAATAATACAAGGGAGAAACAAATCCTACAACAAACCTTGTTACACCTCTCTACCTCTTTATACGTCCTCTTTGTGTGCAATATGTTTTATCATTCATCTTAGCCATGTAATAATACATTTTAGGGCAAAAAAACATAAACATAACCTCAACCATCAGATCTAAAAACCTTTAATAAATGGCCCAAATTGAGTATGAAATTACAATTTTACAAGGTAATTAATAAATTTTTTGCTTAGAGGGAACTACCCTCGAATCCCCCTTAGGGTGAATGACCCCCAAACCCCCCACCAGGGGGGTCATCCCCTCAAACACCACAAGGGGGGTTCCTCCCCTTACAACCCCCTATACCATCATAGATAGAAAGAATGGGATATAAAACCTAGCTAAAATAACATCAAAATTTTAATCTTTGATCTTGGAAGATAATTAGGCTCCACACCTAACAATCTCCCACTTGGAGATTGATTGTATCAACTCTACCATTACTATATGAACTATACTATCTGGATCTAGATAAGTTCATTAATTTAATTATCATCCATGAAGACCAATTGAAACTAAAAAAATATTTAACTTCTCTCTTGTAACCACCTTGTCATCATATCCATAGGATTTTTATTGGTATGTATCTTCTCCAATTTTAGTTGTTCTTCCTCTATCACTAACGAACGAAATGATATCACAACTAAATATGTTTTGTTCTGGAGTGAAAATTTGAGTTTTTGGCTAGATGGATTATACTCTGACTATCACTATATGGAGTACATATTTCTTGACTATGTCCCAATTCTTCCATCAACCTCTATAACCAAATTATTTCCTTGCTTGGTTCTATAGCAATAATATACTCAACCTCTATGGTTGAAAGTACCACAACCTTTTGTAACCATGATACCTAACTAACTGGTGTACCACCTATCTAAACACATACACTATAGTTATTCTTATACCATCTAAGTCACCTATCATATCTTAGTCAACATATCCCTGTAATGTCACATCTGATCCACCATAGCTTAACATTATATCTATGGTCCCACTTAAGTAACAAAGGATCCATTTTACTGCCTTCTAATGTTCCTTTCCTAGATCACTCACGAACCTACTCACCACTCCCACTACATGTGTAATGTCTAGTCTTATACACACTATTGCATACATTAAACTACCAACTACTAATGAGTATGGAATTTTAGACATCAGGTTCTTTTCTTCTTATGTTTTAGGACATTGTTCCTTTGTTAATTTAAAGTGTGTTCCAACTAATTTTGTATCATACATATTAAATATTTCCAACACTTTTATGATGTTCTCTCCCCATGATGATTCTAGCTTCCTATTCTTTTATCTCTAGTTATCCTCATACCAAGGATGTATTCAGCTGTACATAGATCCTTCATAGAAAATCTGCCACTTAACTATTTCTTGAGTACATTAATATTGTCATTGTTAGAACAAACTATAAGCATATCATCTACATATAAAATAAAAATAATGTACCTACCATTTTCAAAACTTTTAAAATATATATATAATGGTTTGAATGATATCTACAATAACCCTATTCTATCATAAAATTGTAAAATTTCAAATACCACTATCTTGGAGATTTTTTTAGGCCATACAGACTCTTCTTTAACTTGCACACCATTTTCTCCTTACCTTTGAATTTGTATCCCTATGGCCACTCCATATGTATTTTATCTTCCAAATCACCATGAAGAATTTAGTCTTCACAACTAACTATTCAAAGTGCAAATCTTCTACTACTACCAAACTTAAAATATCTCTTATATAAGTCATTTTATCTATTAGATAAAATATTTCATCAAAGTATATACCTTTATTTTGTGAAAAACCTTTAACCACCATTCTGTCCTTCAGTTTATTTTTACCTTCATTCTCCTCCTTTATCCTATATACCCACTTATTCTACAATGCCTTCTCTCCTTTGGGAAGCTCCACCAGATCCCATATTTGGTTTTAAATTAGAGAATCATACTCCTCATCTATTTCTTCTTCCAACTTATCCTTGGCATCAGCCTAAACTTATTCTTCATAGTTTTCTAGCTCACCACCACTAGTAAGTAATAAATAATATAAGAAAGGAGAAAAGTGATCAAGTGGTCTACTTACTCTTATAGATCTTCTAACATGGGTTTGAGGTACCTATTCCTGTTGCACATTTAGATAAGGAACCTCTTAGACATGTTTTTTTGTAATGTCTTCTAATACTGTATATTCCCTTTTAGATTCTTCTTGCTTCTTTTCATACAACTGCCCCTCGTACATGACTTTTTCATGGAGCACATCTCTACTCCTGATTATTTTCTTATTTTCTAGATTCCACAATTGGAATCCATAGTCATTATTTCCATAACTAATAAATGTGAATTTTTGAGACTTAGATTCTAACTTATTCCTATGATATTTATTGATATAAAAAAATACCTCACAACCAAAACCCCTTAGGAAAGAATAATCTACCTTCTTTCCAGTCCATTCCTTAAGTATTCCACCATCAAAATCACTCTAAGGTCCTCTAATTATCAGATAAATTTTTGTAGTTACAACATCTACCCAAAATAATAAAAGCAAATGTACATGTAATTTCATGCCTTTGGAACACTCCATAATAGTCATATTCATTCTTTCTAACACACTATTCTATTTTGGTATTATTGGAGCTATTTTTTGTTGATGAATTGCACTTTCTAAATAGTAATTGTTAAAAGCATTACTACAATACTCACCTCTATTATCTAATTCTACACATTTTATTTTTAAACCTATTTCATTTTCGACTAAAGCTTTCCATTTTTCGAATGTATCAAAAACATTAGACTTATTTTTTATATAGTATACCCAAACCTTCCTAGTTGCATCATTAATGAATATAACATAATAATTTGAACCAACAAGTGAAGATACTTGAGTTGGTCCCCATACATCCATATGCATAAGCTCTAACTTCTATTCCTATTTGGTTGGTCTAACCCCAAGAAACCTCACATTTTTTTCCCATATACATAGTTATCACAAAAATCTAGATCTAATACTTCAAAACCTAGTAGTTTATATTTTACATGTAGGGTTTTCATTCCCTTTTCACTCATGTGGACAAGTATGTAATGCCATAAAGCCACATCTTTACCTATAGCGCTATAACACAAGATGAATTAACATTATCTATAGACAAATATAAAGTTCCTACTTTTTTACCTTTTTCAACCACCATATAACCCTTTGTAACCTTCCATTATTTGACTATAAATGCAACCATATAACCCTCACTACCTAGATACTATGGCGAGATCAAATTTCTCTTCAAGCTTGAAACATGCCCGACATCCTTCAGCACCCAAGTGTTTCCATTTTATAATTTAACCTAAACACTTCCTTTTTGAACAATACTATAGGGTTCATCATCACCAATGTAAATATTCCCATAATTACCTTGAACATAATCTATAAAACAATGTCTATGAGCGGTCGCATGAAAATAAGTACCTAAATCTAAAACCCAAAATTTAGTAATATTATTCAAAGAAAGTATAAGAGCATATTTTAGTATATCACTTGTTACATTTGTTTCTCTATTACTTTCCTATTTGTCCTTACCAAATTTATCCTTTTGAAACTAACACTCTTTCTTTGTGTGTCTTGGCTTACCACAGATCCAACATTCCATCTTGCCTCTTGATTTAAATCTTGCACCCCCTTTTGATTTTCTATGGTTTCCTCTTCCTCTATTCTTCACTATTAATGTATTTTATATATGGATGTTTTACCTATGATTTTCCTTCACATTTTCTCACTTTGGATAATACCCATCACATCTTCAAACTTTAGTTTAACATTATTAGACACAAAGTTTCTTACTACCATTACCAAGCTATTCTAACTTTTAGGCAAGGAATAAAGAATAAGAACAATCTTAACTTCATCATCAAAGTCAATATTTATGAAATGTGAATAACTATTAATCATGTTAAAATCATTTAAATGATCTGGTACTAAACCATTTTTAGATATTTTCATATTAAATAATTTTTTCATCAAAAATATTTTATCTGAGGTAGAGAGTTTTTCATAGAACTTGCCTAATGCACTCATAAGACCATCTATTATCTTTTTGTGATATGTTAAATGCTATAGAAGATGAAAGTAAAAACCATATGGTTCCAAGGTATTTTTGATCCAATATTTCCCAAGCTTCATCTAACATTAGTATGGCTTCTTTTTTTTTCCCTCCCAATGGCAAATATAGGTCCTTTTGGTAAAGGTAATCCTCCATCTGCATCTTCCACAATCCAAAGTTATATCCATTGAACATCTCCACATTAGATTTATTTTCATCCACCATATCTCCCACTAAAGGTCAAACCCTTTTCTTCCTATGATTTAAAATTATGCAAACAAAACCTTTACTTTGATAAAATTATTTTTGGGAGTAGTTCAGTTTTCATTGAGATACTTCTCGAAGAGGAGACATCAAGGATGAAGCAGATTTAACACCCCTAGCTTCCAAAAGTAGACAATCAATGAGAGTGTCTCTAATTCCATCCCCTAAGACAATAATGGAAACTACTACAATAGTTCCCCTAGTTGCTTTTATGAAACATATAATTTTATCCCAACCCATTATTCTTTGTAATTAGCTTCTAAAATTTCTATTGTAGTAGAAACTAGTATTATAGTTCCCTCTCATTATTTAAAATATTTGAATGAAATTAAAGCTATTATAGTCCTTAATTTACCTACTACCACTACCATTTGGCTCACATTTTCCTTAGCTATTGAGTACTTACAAAATTTCCTTAGTACCGCCTCATCATACTTCTACTTCAACACAACTAACCCTCCACAACTACATAAATGAGTCCCATTTGAGAGCCTAGTCTCTACCTCCATTTTTTCTTCACTTATTTCCCCATATCATCCATCAACCCAAATGGGATGCTGTTAACCTAGACTACTCAGACTTATAATGTTGTGGTGACCACCCAAAAGGATGTGGAAAAAGGAAAGTTGGTTCTAGATATAGTGCCCCCTAAAAAGGTCACTAGTTGGAGGCAAGTAATCCCACCTTTACCAAAAACATGACCCTATTAACCTAATCCCATGCTCCCTCTAATAAAGACTCAATCCTCCACTCTTATAGAGCCTATAATCCCATTAAGTAAACAATAACCTTAAACATAGCAAAATGTCTACAAAAGTTACAATAGGTAAAAGATGATAGGGGAAACTTGACAATCATTATGTAATTGATAGTCAAGTTCCATTTTGATAAGGAGATGAAGATCATGAGGAGGATAAAAAAGGAAGACCATCATAGAATAATGGAAGGAGTTGATATTTAAACAAAGGGAATATATCTTATCTCTATCCAAAAGGAGAAAAGTACATCCCTCTAATGTGAGCTCTCTACCCCAAGAGTACCCGTATACCTTTATGGATTCTATAGGGGGTGATCAAGGAAATATTCAAAGTATATGATCAATAATCAAATAATTAAAAGGAAGAACCACCATACTACCTTGAATGGACATCATTTATAATGTATAAAGGGTAGCCAAGAAGCTATATAATATCATCCAATTAATTAGATATACAAAAGGGGAGTCATAGCTCCAATGGGGAGATGTATATCTAGAGGTAGAGAAGATGAAAAAAATGAAGGATAAACTACATTTCTTGACCAGAGAAACTAGGAATAAATATTATGCCCTATTGAACTTGATATTATCCTCTGATGCTTCCTAGGTGTATAACTATGTAGCTACCAAGAGAGACACCTTGCTTAAATGACACCAAGACATGAAGTCTTTAGTCCTACATTTTACTAGTTAGGAGAGTAAATCTATGGATATTTTAGGATAAATAAGGATCAATAATATAGTCACTCCATAGAGATATTTGGTACACATATCCATTTTTGAATACCTTTTCCATGCATATACCAATAGTTTTAGAGAAGAGGTTGAGGGTAATATCTATAAAATAATCGATGAAGTGCAATAACTAGTTAGTTTTGCTATAAGTAAGATTCTTTGTTTAAATATATCTTGGGGTATCATTAAATATACACAAAAAGTTGATGGACAAGCTTCCTCAACTTTTAAAAATACCCTTATTGGACTTCAAGGTAGTGGAAAATGACTTCTAAGCTATGCATACTCTCTAACTCTAAATTTAGGTGATCAAGTAGTCCATGACATCCATGGTCATCCCACTAACAATAGTAGTTGTAAACATTACTATAAATATGGATCATATTCTAGATTAAATAGTACCCTTAATGACATCCCACATTATGATAACAACTTGAGATATAGTGGTAATGATTTCATTTATAGCTATAATAGTTATAGCAATCACCAGTACAAAAGTGCCACCATTTATAGGTGTCAGTACACAAGTGTCACCTTATAGACAATCCCTCTAATAACTATAAGCCTTGGTTGGAAATATTTTTTATTGTAACTTTTTTTTATCTCTAATGAGATGTTGAGTGTTACTTCAACTATGTTTGAGAGATGAGTTTAGCTCCATCACAAGCCTATAAAAAATTTTCACCCTTTTTAATCATAAAGGATAAATTTTAACATCAAATATAGATAAAAATCATTTAAGTTATTCTGTAAGTTTATGTTTTATGGTCATCTCTTCCGTTTATTATCATTGATCTGTTATCTTAGCTATTTGATTTATGTAATAGTAGTTTTAAACATTCTATTGTGAATTACTTAAGTTCTATTCATGAACAATGTCTCATAGCAATTCTAGTTGATATATCTCAATGACTATTTATGGAATAATATCTTGTTAAGATAATTTATAATTTAGGAGATACATTAAAGTGTATTGTAATACCTTCAAGGGTACCCTTACACATGTTTGAAAGGTATCACCTAGGATATACCTTCAAGGTACCCTTGAAGTTACTACTACACACTTCAAGGGTTCTCTTAGAAGATGCATTGAACATGCATATGATTGGAATTTTATTTCAAGGTGTCTCCTAGGAGATACCTTGAAGGACCTTATTATACCTTCAAGGGGTATCCTATTAGATACCTTGAAAGGCCTTGTAATACATTCAAGGGTAACCTTATGTATCTTTGAAATGTATCTCCTAGGAAACACTTTCAAGTTTCTTAAATGTCATACAATGTCCTTTAATGTATCTTTTAGGAGATACCTTAAAGGGTCTTGTAGTACCTTCAAGGGTTCTCATAATAGATACATTAAACATTCACATAATTAGAATTTTCATTCAATATATCTCCTAGGGGATACCTTAAATGGACTTTTAATACCATCAATGTTGATTTTAAAGGTTATTATAATGGATTTGATATAACGATGGCATGTAGGGGACAATCAATTTATGGCTATAGGAGTGAATGCATAAAGATATTTAGAATTAATAAAAAGAAAACACCTTAAGTGAAAATGTAATTTCTATTCATTAATGGTGAATTGATTATTTTAAGACTTTTTTGAACATTGATTCTCCCTTTTGTTTAGGGTTTGAGCTCATCTCTATAGACCAATTTCACACATTGAGTCTATAAAAATCATGAATGCCTAATTTAGTGACATTTATCACATAAAAATTTCATTAGGTCTCAAATTTGATGTGTACTAGATCATGGTTATTGTGACATTTAAACACCTATTAAATTTTAGCCCTTTAATAAGGAAAACATGTGTCACACCACCATTTGTCCTCTTGGCACACCTGACTTAGATTCAACCCATCCTATGATCTTATGCACATATAAGACACACTCTATGAGGGATACAAAATTCATTCCATTTCAACTGGTATATGGTATTCAGGTAATTATTCCTATGGAGTATGTTATACTAAGTTTTCACATTTAAATGGTTATGTGATTCAAGGACCATGAGTTAGTAAAATAAAAATTGTTAGATTTAACTAATATGGAAGAGAATCGACAAAGGGATTAGTGGATACAATAGATTAAAAAGATAATTCAAAAGGCATGGCATGATTACAACTTGAGATCTAAAGAGTTTAATCTAGAAGAGGTAGTGTTATTATATGATATTAGGTTCAAAGCATTTCTAGGGAAGATGCACACTAGATGCAAAAGACCCTACATTATTTAATAAGTCTCATAATAAGGTACCATTGTGTTAACATATTTTTAGGGAACCATATTGCAAATATGTATAAATGGATTTATGATTAATCCTTAATGCCTTTAATCTCTATAAATATACCAAAATTATGAGTGGGTACTAAGTGGAACTAGGTAGTTAATGTTGTGTGTGTGTTTTGTTATTTTTTTGTTAAGTTAGATTGATTATATAGTGTGTTTGTAGTCTCACATCAGAACATTTGATAAGACTCTATGATCATAAGGTATGATCACATTCCAGTGATAGATCATTAAGGATAGCTAGCCACAACTACATCAAGCTCAATTAAATCTGGGAAAGAAGTAGTGACAAGACAAGTATGGAAAAAGGACCATTAATGGTCATGTAAGATCATTAATTATGTGATGTTTCAAAATATTGCATCTTGTTTGAGGTAGATAAATTGGGATGCAATAGGTGGATTCATTAAATAGATTGGATAGATGAAGTGACATAAGGTCACATCAAACACATGCTATGGGCTAAATTAAAAATTTGAGAGACAAAAAGGTCACTATCAAAGCCAAAATATTAAAGATGAGGAAGGACACTCATGCATATGTAGTTAATTCATTTAAATAGGTTGAAAAGAATAAAATGGGTGTCAAAAGCTATAAATTGAAAGGGATGAATAATGCCAAAACATTATATACTTAGACAAACAAGAGTATTCTAGTATTTTCTATTGATATACTCCTATAGGCAAAAAATGATTCCTTGATATCAATATAATAAAGTAATCAAATAGTGTAGATTATAGGTATAGTCATAAATAGGAGTTAATTATTGATCTCACTCATAGATGCATAAAAGGAAGAAATGGGTATTGAGATAGGTGTTCAACAAACCAAATATAATGACTTGGATCCCTTCAACTTTATGGAAATGGATAAAGTTACTCTCTCTACCCCAATAACATAACCAAGTACATTAGTAGGAGCTCTTGCACTTTAACATTTACTTTGGGTTTCTAATGTAGAGAGGCTAATGAAGTTACCTAAATTTGGGAAACTAGATGTGGTCATACATACCTTGTTAAGAAGATATAACTAGGGGGTTATTCATTTATCCCAAGACATCACCAAATGGATTAATGCATAGATCATGGTGAAAGCTATAGGCCTCCCAAATCATGGAAAATACTTATTACCATATAATTCCATCATACCACCAATTCATTTAGTTGTTCAATAGAATTTTCCCACTAGGGTAGACAAAATAACCCTAATTGACTCCATTAAAGAAGTTACAATGCACATTTTGGTAGAGTGTATAATAAAGAGGTTCTAGTAGACAATTAAATAGGCTAAGTGGGAAATAAAAGCAGTAATTGAAATTATGTATTACATGATAAACCTAAATGATAAATTCAATTGGATTGAGTTTCTAGCATTTAAGCTTACCATTTATATCAACAAGGTAGTTTTAGGTAGCTCATAAAATTTACAATATTAGTTTTTGGTTTTGTTGTTATGCTTTACCCAATGGAAGTCCCCACTAGGTCAAGTTAATGTTATGATATAATTTTATATTGCAACTACCCTCATAGGCATCATCACTTGGACTAATATAGGGTAATATTATGAGTAACTAGGGAAATTTAACACATGGTGGATTGAGACTCTATCCTTGATCAAGTTACACCCTTAAATTATTTAAGATGGCATATAATATTTTTGGTAGAATACATTGGTAACTAAGTTGAATAATGATATTCAAATCAAGTTTCATGAGTTAGCCATGCCAACTATGACTCCATTTCCATTTTTCATCTTAATGGTTGAATCACAAGCTGAAGTATGGTGGTAGAGATCCCTAGCCATGGGGTTAGTATAACCTATTCAAACCATCCCTCTAGGAAAATAATAAATTAGGAAAGATAAATCATAACCACAACTAGATACACAACCACAAGCCTCACCATAGTAGTTTATATCTCCCCTAGAATAAGAAAAATGTAAAAAAAATGAACCTATATAGAGAGCCTCACCACCACCAATCAAAAAATATCAAGGCAAACCAAGTCTTGGTTAGACAACCCACATGTAATAAGGATATTTTGTGAGTGAAATATTTCAAAGTTTGTGGTTGATGAATAGGTAGTTCTTCAATGCATGATCTAAGACATCAGCCAAAAGGTTTATGATGAGGAGGAAGTGAAGGAATTACTTTTTGGAAAGTAGTGTGTACTTGCTAAGTGTAAAATAAGGTAAGAAAAAACCTTTGGGTTAACATTATATAACCCCCTCCCTCTATTATTATGGATATTATAGGTTAATAATAAGCCCAATGCAAACTTGAGATAAGAATTTTCCAAATTGATCTAATAGCTAGTTCATTATCTTTGCATAGTGTAGATCCACCAGAGCAAGGGAGTATATTATGGCCACTATTTTGTAAATAACATACACATAATTAGGCTAGGAATTTAACCACCATACAAAAACATATGGTATCTTTTAGAGATCTATCCATAATAATTAATGCCCATTAGGTGAAGTCTATGGGCATGAGGAGACACAATGATACACTTGTCCCTTTGACTAAGTCCAAAATGATTATTATGTATAAAGGTGTGGTTATGGAATCCAAATATTTAGAGCACTCATAATCTAATATGGAAATAGATGATGTATATATAATTAAGGCACCTCTATATACCAGTATTTTAGATCTAGCAAAATAAATGGAAGTTACATAAGGAGAAGGCTATAAAGAAAGAAGATAGAAAATAGAGAAAAGTAGAGAACAAAAATAAGAAAGAGGACATAAAAAAAAGTAACTACATAGGAATCCTAATGTGCATAACTAGAAGTTACATAACATGAACAAGACAAATAGCCTGTTGAGTGGGAATAACAATAAAAGAAGTTAAAAGAAGCTGAGGTTAAGAAAAAGAAGGCCAAAGAAGCTCAAGCTAAGAGAATGAAAGTTAAAGAAGTAGAGGCTAAAAGGAAAAGAGTGAAAGAAGTGGAGAATTTATAGAGACAAGCTAAGGAAGTATAGGCTCAACATAAAAATATAAATAATTTAAGGTTAATAAATGGGAGTAGAAAGATGTAGAATACAAGGATAAAGAGGCATAAGCTATGTAAAAAAATAAAATAGAATAAGAGGTGTGAGAGAAAGGTGCTATAGAATAATGCTAGAAGAAAAAGAAGGCAAGTATGAAGAAGAGGTATAAGCTACCAAGGAAAAATATAAGGTTGATGATAAAGCTAAAGTGGAGGATGATGTCAAAGCTAAGGCTAAATCATATGCCAAGGCCAAAATTGTGGCTAGAGCCAAGGCTGAGGAGACAACATGAATGCATTCTAAGGCATTAGATAAGGCTCAAGCTGAAGCTAAGGAAAAAATTGTAAAATAAAAGGAAGATAAGGAAAAGGCATAAGTAAAAATGTATTATCACACATAGATGCAACCCAATTAGGTTTATCAAAGGATACTTCACTATCAATGTCTCACCCCTCTACCCAATGGTTGTGTGATGTACCTACTGCATCATCTCATCACACCACTTTCTTACTTCCATTATCTCAATTTAAATAAAATCCTTTCATAGTCTTAGCCACATCTAATGCACTTACTTCCACTTTTATGGAGACATATTTGGATGTTTTTAAGCTACCATTATCAAAGAAAATTGAAGGAGTAGCTATATTCCAAGAATCCATTACACAAAAAGCTTCATACTTGGAATAAAATGTTTTTTGTCTATGCAAGGAAAAGGTACAAGCATAAAATAAAATTCATAAGGATAGGTAGCTCATCAATGCTGCTTTTAATACTCTAGTTATTTAAATACTTGGTAATCAACTAATCTCTGAGTATAAATAAATCACTACATTGTTAACTCAACTAACAAAGGATTGTGTGAGTGCATAGAAATTGATCACACTGTGCACCTAAGGGTAGTATATCTATGCTAAAATATAAGGTATTTGTGAACTAATAGAAGAATATGTATAGGTCATGTATATTGATGTGTGTTAGGCTAAAAAGATATCCCAAGGAATTCTTGATTGGAGGTAGTACCTTGAGAAATCCTTGGGTACTACAAAATTAGAGTTCACAATGGTGAATAAAGCTAATGTTGTAATGGGTGATCAAATAGATACTATAGAAACATTAACCAACACATTTTAACTATTTTTAGATTCTATGGATACTACCATAAATAATTTTTAGGTCTAGTAGAATGAGACTGTGCACAACACATTTATGTTTATTCAAGCCCAAAAGACTACATATAGGTTGGATGATAATGTGTTAGATATCCAACCTAAAATATCAAATTTTAGAGCCTTCCTTATAATTGAAAAAGAAGAAGATGTGAAAGATTTAATAGTCATTTATATTATACTACATAGTTTTCTTACCATGGTATGGGAAGTACTTAATCATTAGAAAATACTTAAGCAAGAACTCTCACAAGTTGAACTAGTGATTGCACATATCATAAAAGAACCTA
>JARHVA010002783.1:1317500-1372500 GCA_037957365.1 Torreya grandis
ATATACATTTGATTGATTTACTGTGTACATGTTGGTTATTACTATGGATAGCATGTTTTGTAACAATTGGCAAGACTTTGTGTATGTGTACATGTAAGATTTGAGTGTTGATGAATGTTGTGTTGGAATATTATGGTATTCTATGGTAACTATGAGTTACTTATTTATATATAGTTACTTGTATAATTTATCATGTTTCCTTGATTTTAAGACTACTTTATATGACTATTTTCAAAAAAACTATTGGTTGTCTTAGAATATTAGACTATGGTAATATGGGTTGTCATTGGTGAAGTATGTTTAGAAACAAATTATGATAGTTTAAATCTATAGTTATGTATATTTTACCTAGGTATTATAGATTATAGTCATTAATTTTAGTATGGGATAGAAATTAATGTAAGATTCATTCATGCATTTGATATATTAAATGTATGTTTTGGTTACTACTATGTATAGCATAGTAGATGATATATTTGATAAATAAGATGTAAATATAATGAATCTTATGGTTGAATTGTATTTTACCAATCTACATTAAAATACAGAGTAAGGAGTGAGATGGACTTCAATGGCTTAGTGGTATCACAATGACAAATGAATACAACCTGATCAAGTGGTCTATATGAAATGGTTGTGTGATATTGTGAAATAGAATTTAATTTTTATGATACACTGCATGTTTATTTTATAAGCATACAACACATGGGTGCTTGTTAGTCTATCTAGATTCCTACACCATCACTATCTACTCATTCATGAAGGGAGGGCCATTGCCTAATGGAATTAATATAGGGGATAATTAGTCTATGGTTGGTGTGTAAAAGTTCTTGGATAATGCTCTCCCTCCCCACAATAACACTACTATTGAGATGAAACCTAAGATTACCATAGATACTGGAGAGTCTAAGGAACTCATGCTCTAGGGAGCTAGGTATCTAAATTATATACATTGTATTAGATTGTATATTATTATGTAGTATTGTCATGAAGAATTACAATTACTTATTATTATATATAGAAAGTGATGATTACATAATTTTTTCTATATACACATAATATTTTCAACTTTTATAAATTATTGACACTTTACATCTTGCAAGAACCTATCAAGATTCAATCTCTCTGAGTGCATGCCCTAAGGAGTGCACCAGGAAAGGGTTGGGCAAAATATTGGTGCTTCATATAATTATTGTCCCTTATTGTCACATTATTACCAATCTAATTAGCTCCTAAAACCATTCCCTAAGATATTACTCCTCCCTTGCATACTCCTCCAATGTTTTTCCTCTTTCCATCATCTTTTTATTGCCTTGATTCCATTTTGGACTATTGGATGTACTAGGTTGACCATGGTTGACCCTATATAGTTTAGGAGTATTTTTCACTTTTTGGGTTTGTTAGCCCTTCAACTGACCTAACTTAGACCTAGTGAATTATCCTTGAAAATGTATAGGGTCGACCATGGTTAACCCTATATAGCTGATGTTTTTAAGAGGATTTAGGGAAAGATCAACCTATATATACAAGATCATTTCATCATTATTTAAATATGCAATTAATATTTATTATTCTCTCATGCTTCTTCATAATATACTCTTCCACTATTTTACTTGAGGAGTCTTAGCTTAGGGTTTCTACTTGGAGAATTTAGTCTTGTGGATAAGTCTTGGATGCTTTGGCCTTTATTAGTGATCTTTATAGACCAAAAAAACCTATTGTGAAACCCCTTTCGCTAAAGGAGAGATTGAGTCTTGATAGGTTCACATTCAAGTAAGTATATTCTAACTTTGTTCTCCTCTCTTTAGTAAATAGAAGTAGCATAAGTGTTGGCTTGAATAATATTACTCTTCATATTCCATGTATTAGGGTTTTACTCATACTTAGCTTAATTGAGATTCTCTTATACATGTTTTGATTGCTTCACTAACCCCTTTATTATGCAACAAGCTTTGGTGTGCACTATATTATATTTCCTTTTATTATTATTAGGCATAAGTGAAATATCAAACCTTATGAATATTTTAGGATTGTTTCATGATTATGTTATAATGTAGGCTTTATAATCCTACATCACATGGTGTATTATGACAAGTGATCCCCTAATTAGGTTGATCAAATCCCCATATTGGTCATGCTCATGCTTGAAAAATATATCCCCAATCAGAAGTGTAGGTATGCTCTATCTTCTCCAAGCCAATATTCATTTATAGACATGATGCATTTCTAATTGCATATATTTGGTGAATTAGACATGAAAATAACCCTTAAAATATTTATTTCACTTTCTTTCATTCTTTTTAGCATTATTTTTATCATATATATATCATACTAGATCGACTCTATCGGCCCAATTCTAATCTTTATGTGTAGGTTTTCAGGAACAAGAAACTAGATCAACTTAGATAACCTAGTACAGGTTTATAGACTACTAAACTTCCAATTCACACTAGTAGGTCAACCTAGTTAAACTGTACACTTTTAGGCATCTAGATTTAGCTACTAGGTCAACCCAATTGACCTTGTACATTCTAAGCACCAATAGAAGGATTATGCAAAGCTTGATCGACCCAGTCAACCTAGTTAGTAGGTTTTACAAACATATTAAAAGGTTATTGACTAGTAATATTTATTCTCACCATCTCTAATCCACCAATGTTCCTTTTTATCTCTCTATTTCTTTCTTTTACTATCCACAATTTGTAGTCTTCAAAACTGTCCCTGTACAGTCAACTAGTTTGACCATATTAATCTAGTTTTTTGTTCTATGTGCTATCTAAATAATTGGGTTGATCCTAGCTGACCCTATTGATTTTTAGACCTTTTTTCCATAGTAAAATTTTTACCTTATCAACCCCATTCTATATTTTGTGCATATAGCTTCAACATTATACCTTGTTTCAAGTTAAATATTTATCTATATAATAGTAATTAGTTCACACCTTTCTTTTCTTATTACTTACATGATTAGAATAGTTCACATTGTCTAACTAGGGGATTTTAATTAAATATTTAGTTTTAATATTTATATTTTATGCACATAGCTAAATTACATAATTTAAATAAGCACTTTAACATATGTCTACCCAAGGCCAACCTACTTTAATTTCATCACCAAGGGGGGAAGCTGACTTGATACTCTAGTCAAGTATAAAATGTGGTTAATGGTATATTCTGGTTAAGCACCTAATACTCTTATCACTATGGTGTGTGAATTGAGGGGGTAGGACCGAATACCAAGCCTGTATTATTGCCAATATAGTCTTTTTAATGCCAAACTACCTAAAACCATCCTTAGATTGCTATCTACTTCTTTGATTTATAGGCAACTTCCCATCACATTTAAAATCATTTCTTAAATAATCTAAAAAAATATCTTAGATTGAAAAATTAGTTAGCTCTTTACTTTTTAAGTTGATTGCTTGCTCTTTGCTCAATTGTGTGTACAAAAACTTGCATTGACTAGTGTTATTACAAGGTTTTGTATTATGTGATTCAATTAGATTAGCCAATATTTATGTAATTGAATATTTTTTTCCCTTTAGCTCTTACTTTCCTAGATTAACTACAAAAATCCTCTTGTTTTAGTTCATAACTTGTTATCAATATTTTCTTTTTCCCTGGCTACTATACTAGGTCGACCTAGTCAACCCTATACCTTTTCCCAACCTCTACGCACTTTACAAGTTGACCTAGTGTACATTCTACTATCTACAACCCCTTTTACCTCTTTTTCCTACCTCTACTTAGTATATTGGATCAACCTTGTAATATTTTATGCTTTCCCTATTCATTAATCTAGTTCCCTATTTCTTCAATTTTGGATTATGTTCATCTCTTTTCAATCAAACTGAAGTCTCCTATCAGAGCCTTCCTAGATAGCCTAAATCCATTTAGAAACTATATGGGATGTTTATTTTTCCCTCCTTTTTCCTCCCAAGAGCACCATCCCTCTTAGGGCACCTCTTCTCCTCCTTCATCCATGAACTGTAACATGATGTAAATAATACCTCAAGATGAAGTTGATGGATCTGATCCTCTCTTCACTTACCAATAAACTTCTCATCTTGAAAATATTCAAACTAAGGTGGGATTTATTGATACAAGTTTACTTAACAATCCCACTAGTAATCCTTCTTCTATAAATCCTCTTCCTAATACCAATTTAGGGAGTGTTCCTACCAACACCAACTCACCTCATGATACAACTTAGATTTTAGCCCAAGTCATCCAATAAATGAACATTATGTAAAATTATAACACCAACCAAATGATGAAACTTTAACAACATCTAAGAAAAATAACTAATCAACCTTGAACTATGCATCCTCAAGCTAATACCAATTTCATTCCTCTACCTCTTAGGGATGCCTCAAACAATGTTATTCCTCAAACCATAATGAATTACAAAATTCTTCAAACCATTCAAACTAATCCTTTATCCCATTTATTATATCCATTGATACTAGTAACCTATCTCCAACTATCAAATATGATGGGACTAAAGACCCTTCATTTATTAAATCCTTTGGCAACCTTTACAAGCAATGGATCCAAACTAATACTTTTTCTGTAACTAAACTCTTAGCCAGAACTTTTATTGATGATGTATTAGAATGGTATATCCCAACATTCTATTTGGAAACTTGAAGATCTAGTTAATCTTTTTGTTAAAGAGTTTCAATAAAATAATCTTCCCAAAAATTATCTTAGCCACTTCATCAATTCTAAGTAGTCTCCCACTAAATTAGCTCATGACTTTATCAAAAGATGGAAATATTTATCTCATAAATCCAACCATAACATGATTGATGATAACTTATTCAAACTCTTTATCACAGCTTTGACTCCCACTATTCAATATAAGGTTTGAAACTTTGTTCCCCAAACACTTAATGAAGATCTTGTTCAATCTAAACATCAAGACTTTCTCATGAAGCAATTCAAACCTAAATATAAATTTTTTAAAGGATATTTCCAAACATCTAATGCCATCACTAGTAATAATTTACAAACCAAATAAGGAGTTTCCAAAACTGATGTTCCTTCACCCTTTCATACACCTCTTTTGGTTTAGTAAATGAAATAATTTTTACCACCCTGGAAACCTTTCATTTATCCCAATGGTCCTCCTAAGTGGTGTAACCCTAATCTATTTTGTTGGTTCCATGTTGACATTAGTCATTCTCATGAATATTGTAGAGGTTTCACTAAATTTATTGTCTCTTATGTGCTTGGTGATTCATTCAATCATGAAGCTATGATAAATATTTACCATCAAGAATACACTACTGCCTTTAAAAAATGACAAAATTCTAAAGCCTCTACTTCAAATAACAAGAAAAATTTCTCCTAATAATCAATCAATTTCTAAGGATGTTTGTGCCATTGATGTTGATTATTAACAATACATTAAAAATTCTCAATATTTCAGCACTGCTAAGGTCAATTATCATCATAAACTTGACTCATAAAGATCCTGTTACCAAGCCTAAAAATCCATATTTAGAGGAACAACTTCTTAAAGATGCTACTATTACAAATCTCAATTTAGAATCACCGAAGGAGCAACTTACTCCTTCTGATCCTCCAACCACATTTATTCCTTGAAAGACTAATTTACCTCCTAAACCTTGTACTGGTTATTCTAAATCTCATTGGAACTTTTTTGAAGAACTTAACTCTATGCCTTGTAAGATTACACTTATGAAGTTGGTTCACACTTCACCTTATCATTACAAATTCCTTATGTAACAACTTCAATAAATTAAATATCCTTCTTCCATATATGAATAACCACCTTCTATTAATTCTTAACCTACCAATGTCAATACTATTGAAACTATGTATCCTTCCAGTCTATCTATTGAATTCCTTGAAGAATACATGATCAATGATGAAAGATTTTTTTGTGTAGATGATCCAACACTCCTTATCAAAGTATCCATTAATACCACTCTTATCTAAATATTTCTAGTTGTGTAAAGCTTTGGCATTAATGTGACATCTTTATGTCTTATACAATAACTTGGTTATAACAAGGACCATCTTAAGCAAACCCATATTACCTATCATTCTTTTGATAAGAATAATCAAAATCCACCTGGTTGTATTTGGCTTCCATTAACCATAGGACCTAAAATAGTTCAAACCAAGCTTATGGTCCTTGTTTTTCCTCTATCTTATAACATAATCCTTGGTCATCCACATACTCATCGAATGAGGGCCATTGTTTCATTTGGTAGTTAATGTATTAAATTATTATATAATGGAAAATGGTATAAGCATGAAGTTGATCCTAACCCATGGAGTATCCAACTACCTGATCCTAAATCACAATATTGTGTTCTTATGATTCGTAATATTAATAGTGCTCCTTTACCCAAGTTCATCAACATGAATCTTTATTTACAAGTTACTCTTGTATATTTTGATGTTGATGAGCCCAATGAACTACAAAATAATTTCAATACCAATCAGTTACCTCCATACATTTCATAATGGCTTCATCCTTCTCTCTTACTAAGAGACCATACTATTCTTCTCATGGATGAGATTACCAATTTCCCCCCTCCATGCAATACTCAGAAGCTTTCTCTATAATAATATTCCTTCACTTTCAATGATTTTAGAGTGGCCAAATTATTTCAAGATATTCTCATCATGTCTCCTCATACATTCAGTAATATCAAGATTTCATCCTCTGAAACTCCCTCAACTTTTTAAGCATGTATGATTCCTCAAACATATGATGATAACTATATCATGGCCCAAACTTAATCTAGAGACTTGGTCCAACATTATCAAAATACCTTAGCCCAAATTCATCCTTTTAATTAGGATGTTCATATTATTTTTATGGATCATAACTTAGACCTTGAGAGTCATGTGCCTCCTGTCAATCTTCCTCTTATTGATACTCCTTAGGTGGTAGAGTAAATTATATATTTTGGACCTTTGGAAGTATCTACATCTCCTTTACCACCTATTGATCCAATCATTATATCTGATCCTTCTCTCATCACTAAATCCACTAACACACCAATCCCTTCTACTCCATTTACTTCTAATCCAAAAATTACACTTATTTCCAAGGCAACTGATGCTCATCAGATATATTCTAAGTTTGATCACCATGGTAATCAAATTTTAGATATTAAAGTAGATGTCAATTATTATGTTCCTCTTCCTACCTTGCCTAGTGACGAAGCTATCCTTGAGTTACTTTATGCCCAAGAACCTGAACTTAATCAGTAACATCATAAAATTAGAGATTTCAAGAGTAAAATTCATTGTTTCAATAATTTTGTTTCTAGCATTAATCCTAATACAAATCCAATTTATTCCTTACCCAATGTACCATACCACTTTCAAGAAGGAAATTCCTTATTTATTGAAGAAACCACTTATATCGAATATGGTACTCCATCTTGCCCTTGACCAATTACTATCTCTCATGAGATCTCACTTACTAAACATGATAATTTTGGATTATTATTTGACAAATATCATGAGGATTTTTCTTGGTCCTATGAATACATGCCTAACATTGAATTTAGAATTGTGGTACATAACATCATTACTTACCCTGATGCTAAGCTTGTGCATAAAAAACAAAGAAAATTTCCTCTTGAAGTTTCAAATTTATGTCATAAGGAAATAATAAAATTATTGATCATAAATTTATTAAACCAATGGATTATTATAAATGGGTTTTCAACATTGTCCCTATTCAAAATAAAGTTGCTATGGTCATTCACATTTGCATTGATTTCCACAATCTCAATTTTGTTTGTCCCAAGGATAACTTAACCTTACCTTCAATAGATGCCATTATTGATTCCATGGATGGTTTCAAAATGTTATCTCTTATATATGGCTTCTCAAGATACAATCAAATTCATATCATTCCCAATGAACAACATAAAACAAATTTTACCATGGAATGGGGCACTTATTACTATGTCAAAATTCCTTTCAGACTTAAAAATGCCAGTTCCACTTATCAACAAGCTTGACTCACATCTTTCATGATCTGATTAAAAAAATTATTGAACCCTATGTGGATGATCTTATTATTAAATCCAAACATCATAATAATAATCTTTCTGATCTTGCTATCATCTTTGACTAGCTCCTTAAATATAAAGTTAGGGTTATTCCTTAAAAATGTGTCTTTGGAATCACATCTAGAAATTTTTTAGGATTCTTAGTCTCTCTCCATGGTATTTATGGTTATCCTACCAAAATTAGTGCTATCATCAACATGCCCATTCCTCATTATGTTCTTGACATTCATACTTATTTAGGCAAGTTTGGGGAAATTAGATGATTTATCCCTAAAATGGCATGTTGAATTTATTTCATCAATTCCCTTATCAAAAAAGTTAATACTTTAGAATGGATGAATCCATGTCAAAAATCCTTTGATAACATTAAAGAGTCTTTGCTTCACCCACCCACACTTAGTCCACCTTCCAATGATAAACCCTTAATTATATATACTTCTTCCACACCTATTTCAATTGGGGCAATGCTTGACCAATAAGATGATACATGAAGAGAGTATGTTATCTACTACATTAGCCAAGGATTCATCGACTATGAAACATTTTATACCAAAATTGAGCATGATTTCCTTACCATCTATTTTGCAGTTGAAAATCTTCACTACTATATGCTCTACCAAAATACTTATATCATCATTTATTTTGACCCACTTTACCATTTATTCTCTAAATACATTCTTTATGGAGATATAATTGGCAAATGGATGGTCCTACCTATGTAATTTTATCTCTACATCATCACTCAAAAAAATTTTAAAGGGAAATTTAATGCTGATCAACTTACCACATCTCTCATACCAACCACTTTTTCCGTTCAATATGATCTTCCATATAAAAATATCATTTACATTGAAGTTATTAAAAAAGCTATCTCTCTCAAAGATTAATTTCATATATTTACCATTGATATTGAAGCCAATAAACTTGATGAATCTTCCACTCCCACTGGTACTACTAAACCAAAATTAGTTATCGAGGAGCTCCCTAAAATTAATGCTAACTTTCATGAAGATACTTGGACCCTCCACTTTGATGGTGATAAATGCCTTCAAGGAGCTAGGGCAGGTTGCATTCTCATGAATCCTCTTATCAATATCATTACTTTAGATTTTCACTTCCCCTTTGATGTCACCAATAATATGGCTGAATACAAAGCTCTTATCTTAGGCATGAGAGCTGATCTTGATTTATACATTCAATACCTTCATGCTTTAGGTGATTCTTAACTTATTTTTTACTAAGTCAGTGGTGATTGTCAATGTGAAAGTTAGAACCTTATTACCTTTCATCAAATTGTAACCACTCTTTCTAAGAATTTTATCTCTTTCACTATTAAGCCTATTCTTAGAGATCAAAATTCCATTGATAATTCTCTTACTTCATCATCATCTCTCTTCCATCCAATCAAGTCCTTTCCAATCCTTCTTTTATTATACAAATAAGAAAATCCCCATCTTATACTCAACCATCAGATTATCTTATCTATCATATTGAGGATATTACCATTAGATAAAGCCCATGGTACCAAGACATTATTAATTTTTTAGAACACCAAACTTATCCTCCTAATTTATATTCCTATGAAAAAAAATGTATTCATAAAAAAGCCTTCAAATATGTATTTTGACACAACATCCTTTACTATCACAATACTAAAGGTACCTTGCTCCATTATGTTATGAAATATGAGGTTCCTCCTCTTCTTAAAAAATCACATGGGGGAATTTATGGTGGTCATTTTAGTGGACATGTTATATCATTTAAATTCCTATGTATGGGTTATTTTTGGCCCAATCTTAAAAAAGATGCAATCAAATATGCTAAAAAATGTAGTCCTTGTTAGCTTCATGATGATTTAATACATTCACCTCTAATCAAACTTCAAACTATCAAATATCCTTAGCATTTTTCCACTTGGGGATTTGATCTCATTATTAAACTTCCCTACTCCCATGATGGGCATGTTTTTATCATTATTGTTATCGAATACATTACCAAGTGGGTAGAAACCATGACCCTTGTTACCATCATTAGTCCTACTATCTTCAAATTTATTATTAACAAAATAATTTTTTGTTTTAGTGTTTCCCATACCATCATTTTAGATAATGGTGGTAATTTTAAAAACAAACATGTTAAACAACTTTACAACAAATTCAAGATCAATCATAAATTTTCCATGCCTTATCATCAAAAATGCAATGGTCAAGATGAGGCCACTAATAAAATTATCAAAAAACAATACATGAAACCCACACAAATTTACATCTTCATCTTTATCCTATACTTTGGGCTTATTAGACTAGCATACATACTACCACTAGGGTAAATTCATTTTCACTAGTCTATGGTTCTGATTCCATTCTTCATTTGGAAGTTGAGATTCACTCTCTTTGTATATCCCTTCATGGTATTATTCTTAATGAAGAATTATTCTAATCTCATCTTCATGCCCTTGATCTTCTTGATGAATGCCATCTTTTTGCCTTACAATATAACCACTAATACAAGGCTCACATTACTCGACAACATAAAAAATGTGTTAAAGTCCACACATTTAATGTTGGTGATCTTATCCTTAAATTAGACTAAACTCATGATAAATAAGGTAAATATGCCTAAAAGTTGTGGGGCCCTTATTTAGTTAAATATATTCTTGGTCTAAGCACCTACCCTATTCAAACTAAAGAAGGCCATATTTTTAGAGAGACCACCAATGCATAATTACTCAAAAATTGTTTTGCCTAAACATTTCCTTCTTATTATCATGATTTATATCTACATCTATGTAATACTTTATACAAGTTACTTACATGGGTCTCTCCTTCTACAACAATTTCTTTCCTTTCATAAACCTTTAGTCTTCCCTTTTGGTCTTTTGGTTTCTTGATGTAACATAGTCTTATTTATCTTCTATTTTTTCTTATTTTTCACACCCCGTAGGTTTTTATTTTGTGAGTTGATTTATAAGACCACAGATAGGACCAAAA
The DNA here is from genome assembly GCA_037957365.1 of Torreya grandis. Lineage (NCBI taxonomy): Eukaryota > Viridiplantae > Streptophyta > Pinopsida > Cupressales > Taxaceae > Torreya > Torreya grandis. The sequence goes on from JARHVA010002783.1 coordinate 1,328,560, forward strand.
ATTCCTCATAAAACCACCATATTTTTCTTATCTTTCACATATTTTGTTTTTGCCAATATTGTTTTGGCATCCCTTGGGTTTTTATTTTATGAGTTGGTTTGTAAGACTGTGGATAGGACCTAATGTCCCTCATAAAATTACCATATATTTACTTTATCTTTTCTTTATTTTTTGAAGTTATAGTGTAAGACCACATATAGGACCTGACCCTACTCACAAAATTACCACCTTTTCATGTTCTTGATCCTTGTTCTCAACTTTAGCTTTTACTTATTTTTATAGATAAAATCTATGCAAATAATCTATTTTAGCATGTTTTCCACCATTTCCCTCATTCTTATGATAAGGAATCACACTTTACTATCATTGCATCCCTGTATTCACTTTGTCACATTTTTAACAATTTAAAGTAATTCAAATTATTCCATGTGTCATTCCTCTTGATTTATCCTTTATTTCACTCCTTATTTGATAAAATAAGGTCAAAGTCAAGATAACACTTTTATTTCACCTAGATTTATGAGACTCTTAGGCCCCATGCTCTTTGAAGTTTCTCTCTTTTAGAAACCTTATCCCAATTATTCAAATGAAATTCATCTTTAGTACCCATGTTTGGTCTTCCAAATCCATATGGAGGAGAAATTAAAAATCCATAAAAAATTTAAAATCCAAATCATTTGAAACAAAAGGCAATGATATTTAAAGTCAACATACAAATCTCAAAACTCAAACTCACACCAAAAGACATGATTACAAGCACATATATTATATATATTCGAAGCTCAAACTCCAAAATTGGCCTCATATAGAGGTGAGGACCTTTGGGGTATGGTAGGCTAGTATATTGGAATAGGGAATTTCAAAAAACTCTATGGTGCTACCTACTTTCTCACGTAAGTACGCACTCTTTGTAGTAGATCAACAGCTCTATAAGGGGTCCTGAAGAATGGGGAACACATTGTAGGGAGGTAGTTCCATTTTAATTTTCATGCATATATCCTTCATGGGATGATCTATATACTTTATTTGTTGACCTAATACTTATGTAGCTAATAGATGTTCTTTAGAGTGCTTAAGGTCAAAAGTCCTCTTGTTTTGATAAACCTACTTTGAGTGTCTTGACTTCGATAAAGAATTATTATACCTTGGTTTTTCATTAATTATCCCCTCCACCCATTTAATTTCCCCCCTTGATAGATAAATTGTGATTATAATTTTTTTTCCTTCTTTACTTTTTCTTCACTTCCTAAAAACATGATAGCACTACTTTGTTTTAGTTTTATCTATCCTTGGAATGAAACAACATTTTTGAGTAACTTTGAATTCTTATTTATTTATACCATGAATTTAAATTTATACACTTAATTTAATTTCCTTTAACCATTTATCATAATTTTACTATCCTATTTTTATAGACACTTTATTTCATACCCTTTTTCCATTATTGAGTGAGGTTGGCTTGTTACTTCTCACTCGACAATGTTGTTTTCCCTTTTATGCACCTTTTTCCATTGTTAGGTGAGATAAGGATTATTAATACTCACTCATAAATTTTGTTTTACCATTTTATTTACTCTTTTACCATTTATTTGTTTTATTTTACCATTTTTTTTGACATGTATCCTTGGTTTGACTTGGTGAGTTTGCCTTTCTTACTTAATGTTAGCTTGTTTGAGTTTTTTGATCTTTATTAGCCTTGAATTTTTAGTTACATAATTTAATCATATTGTTTGAATTGGTAAATAATTATAAAATATCACTTATCACCTTATCTTTCCAAATTTCCCAAGTACATCCCATCCTCATTGCACCAATTATCTTGGATTTTCTTGTATTTCTTCATTTTTGCTCTTTAGTTTTTTATTCTTGTGTTTGTCAAAAGTAGTCTTTATGCCCTACACAATAAAAAATAACAACTAAACATACAACCATCCCATAATAAATGTAATTAAAGGTATGTATTGAATTTAATTTTTAGTTATGTACTTTTTAGTCATTTTCTTTTAGTTATTTTTCTTTAAAAAACTATATTTTTTTAGCATTAACATTGGTGTTACCATGTTCTTTCTAGAAACACCATACCTTGTTACACCATAGTGATACATGATGAGATTAGAGTGGGGAATATTCATAAAAATAATATTTTAAAATTTGATCAATTATTGATGCTTTACATCTTGAAGGAACCCACTGAGACTTAATCTCTCTTAGTTCATGCCTTGAGGGGTGTACTAGGAAAGGGGTGGGTAGACCTTTGGTACTTTGTAGGAATGTTGTCCCTTATTATCACATTATTACCAATCCAAATATATTCTAAAATCATTTCCTAGGATATTATTCATCCCTTGCACACTCCTCTAGTATTTTTCCTCTTTCCATCTGCCTTTTCTTATCTTAATTCCCTTTTGGATTTCAACTATACTAGGTTGACCATGGTAGAACTTGTATAGTTTAGGGGTATTTTTCACTTTTTGGGTTTGTTATCCCTTTGACTGACCTAGCTCAGACCTAATAAATTATCCCTAAAAATGTATGGGGTTAACCATGGTCAACCCTATACAACCAAAATTTATAAGAGGATTTAAGGCAAAATCTACTATATATATAAGATCATTTTGTCATTATTTCAATATGAAATCAATAGTTATTATTCACTCATGTTTTTTCACAATATACTCTTCCACCATTCTACTGTAGGAGTCTTATCTTATGGTTTCTACTTGGATAATCTATTATTGTGGATAAGTCTTGGATGTTTTGGCCTTTCTTAGTGATCCTTACAAACCACAATAACCTCTTATGAAGCCCCTTTGGATAAGGGAAAGATTGAGTCTTGATGGGTTCACATTCAGGTTTGTATATTTTACCTTTATTCTCCTTTCTTTAGTAGATATAAATATCATAAGTTTTGGCTCAAATAATATTGCTTTTCATTGTCATGTATTAGGGTCTTACTCATAATTAGCTTAATTGATATTCTCTTATACATGTTTTGATTAATTTACTAACCCATTTATTGTACCACAAGCTTTGGTGTGTACTAGATTAGATTTAATTATCTTGTTATTATACATAAGTGAAATATCAAATATTAGGACTCTTTTAGGGTTGTTGCATGATTATGTTAGACTAACCCTACCTCACATGGTGTATTGTGATAAGTGATCCCATAATTGGGTCTAGTGGATCCCCATATTGGTCATGTTCCCACTTAATAAATGTATCCCCAATCGAAAGTGTAGGTATGCTCTATCTTCTCTGAGCCAAGATTTATATACATGATGAATTTATGATTACATATAGTATCATCCATCACTTAGTTGTTGTATTACTTTCTATATTCATTTTATGTATCATTCTTATGACATTAGAGATATGTGATATAAGATGTAATGTGTACTTACTATTATCACTTGAGCATATATGTGATCTCTATTTAGATTCTTGAAGTGTAATAAATTTATGGTATATATGTTTAATTAGATAAATCATATATTTCTATGTTTAACCTAGTAGGGCTTTTACATGTGGTATCAGAGCTGTGGCTCTAACTCTAGGACCTAATGAGTACATTATAATTTTCATGTATTTCTATTTACTAAAGTGAACCTAGTTATATAAAGTATTGCACTAATATTTTAGATTTGTAGTGCCTCAATGCATAACTATGTTCATCATGATTGGAAGTCTAAGACTTGTTAGATCCTCTTGTACGGCTTGGTAACTTTTGTAAGAATGTGACATTCATGAAAAGTGAGGGAAATAGTGAGTGTGGATCATTAGGAGAACTAGTACCCTCTTATAATTACTATAGGGTTAGCTTATCAAATGTCCCAATGATGATGGTTGTATTTGAGTCTAGGGTAGATGAGTATATAACATAGTTCATGATTGATGAACAAAATATTTCTACCATAGTTGGATCACTTAGATTTAACATCTCAAGTTTGATTTCATTATTTTTGGTAATCAAGCCACCTTCATCATTTGGGTTTTATGTTAAGACTGTTTATAAGGATGGGATGCTTCTTACTTAATATATTTATTTTTGCTTTAATTTTTGTGCCTTATTTTCACTAATTCTAGGAATGGAGAATTTTATAAGACCAATTTAGTTTTTATACCACCTAATGCAGTGGGAATTTTCTTACAGTAGAGTGTTTTTGTCTTGGTTGAGAGTTCCTATATGTTAGGAGATTGTTTATGGTTGTCACCCTTTAAGTTGTGGTTTAGGAATAAGTGACATCTCTCTTAGTTATCTTAGAGGTGAAGTTTTATTGTCACCCTTTAAGTTGTGGTTTAGGAATAAGTGACATCTCTCTTAGTTATCTTAGAGGTGAAGTTTTATTATATAATTTTCTTTTGACATCATTATGATGTTTTTAAAAGGAGTCTTATTTGCATGATGTTGATTTTGTGTTCTCTTAAATATGAATTCTTTTTTAATGTTATTTGACCATACTCCTTGAAGATGGTGGGAGTCTATATTCTACTCTTGATGAGAGAGAATTTGTTTGATTTGATGGATGGATACATCTTTGTGGCTAGTAATTTATTTATTTTGGTTGAGGAAATAGATTGAGATACCTTACTTATAGACTTGGTAAGTAGGAAGTGTTTTGGAAACATTGAGCTGTAGTGTTTTCCTTTACTTGATAAAGGTATGTAAGATTTATTGAGATGATAGTTATCTAATTTTTGCTTGAGACTCTTTAGATTCATTACTTTATTTTAATTTTTATTATAGACCATGTGGAATGGAAAAATTATATATTAAATTCTGAATTAAGAACTATAAGTTGGTTAGGACTATATGTTATTATTTACCCTTGATTAGAATGATATTGTTCAAATTAAAACATGTTGCATGAAGATATATTTTTATACCATTTTATAGAAGTGAGTGGGGTATAGGATGTGTGGAACATCTTGTGAATCTAGCGGTTAGAATAAACCTTTAACTTATTGTGTTCTAGTTGAGAAAGTAAGGAGATATTATTTCATTTATTTCCTTATAAGGTTGAAGGAATTGTGTGATTCTTGGCCATGTGTGTTATGTTAATTATAAAATTATTTCCTCTTAATCATGAACATAATATAATAAGTTAAGCTGTGAAATGTGATACTAGTATGTTTAACTAGTAGTAACTTAATACAATTATGGATTGATTATATGATCTCTTTTGTATGTATGATGATTCATATATAATCATTTAGCATATAGATTTGATTCCTATGATTTGATAGCATAAAATTTTGATTCTATAAAACATTGTTCACATTTTAAGATCATTAGATCATGGAGACCTAAGTGAAGAATGGTGAATTGGGAATGTGAGGTCTAAGTGATAGGATAATATCGTACTTAGCCTCATATCGACTCAATTTTTACTAAGTTGGATCTAATTGTTAAACTTGTTAAATCCAAGATTTGATAGGCAGAACTTGTTAATTCAATCATATGTCCATACACATGTATATGTTGGATGGGTATTCCATGATTTTGTATACATAAGAAATGTAATATATTTCTAGTTCCTATTCATCATCATACATGTTAGGAAACTCTATGGAGTAGTGACAATATTGACATGTTATACTTATCATAAGCTATGCAGGGTAGAAATGATATTAATTTAATGCACATCATTCTTTCTAAGATCCCTAAATACTTTTCTCTAGAATGAGAAAAACATTCTATAGATTAGAGAGATGTGTAGAGGGAATGGACTATTTTGTGGAACTCTCCTTGGTCATTTATTTTGGCTTGTTTGATGATCTTGTATGCTCTTAAGAAGTCAATAAATCTTTCAATAATATATGTGGGACCCTTGAAGGTAACAAAATTGGTCAATCCTATGGTATATAGGCTTGTCTTGATGGATCTAAACCTCAGGGTAGTTAGGATGAAAACAAAACTTGTTTGCATAGTAGTGAAATGTCAGAGTATAGTTTTGTGGCACTAATACTTTGGGAATAGTGAAATTTGAGGGAAATACAATGAGTTATATAGGTAATTTACCATTTATTTGCTTAATTAGATATTTTATATCATGTTATTTCTTTGCTAAATAATTTTTTAATTCAGAACTTATGTTTGAATAAGATTCATTGAGGATAATGACTAACTTTAGTGGGAAAGGATGTTACATCCCAATTCCTCATTGGAAAAAATTATTAGATTACCCATGGATATCTATAGTTAACAATTCAGATTTGGTTATATTTATAACTAAGCTTGAGATTTATGCTATTATGGGATAGTAGAATGTTGCTTAGCTAGATGATGATACATGATTGTGTAATGTGAGATGGATAATATATATGGTTAAATTTTAAGATTATTAATGTATTATTTCATTTATATTATTACTTTATGTTTATCATGTGATATGATTTAATTACCTGTGTTGTGAGGTGGACATAGGAGAATTCATCCCTTGAGCATTTTAGAGGGAGAGCATCATCAAAGAGGTGATGTAGATGGAGACATCAAAGGTATATAGAGAGTTGACAAAACCCTACACACACATTAATTAGTCATGGTAAAAATACATTTAATTACTTATGGTGTGTTTGATACTTGTTTGGAGTGTCATTTTTGTTATTTTATAAGAGTAGGTAAAATATAGAAATAAATTTCTTTGTGTGTTTTTGACATTAATAAAGGTAGGAGTAATTTTCAGTAAAGGTAAATTTAAAAATATGGGTTATTTATGAATTTACCTTTTTTGTTATTTGAATTTCTCATATATGTTTAAATACTAACGTGATTTAATTAAAAATATGAAACTAAACATTTTATATTAAAATATGAAAAAGGTAATCACTTAGAAAAATAATGAAACCTTTCAAAGGGAAATAAAGTGAATAAAATTTAAAAGGAGGGGAAAAATGATAAGTTTTAAATATTTCAAATGATGAAAATTTAGTGTTTTCCCATAAATTATAAAATATTTAATAAAATGGAATAAAATAATAATAATAATAAATTAAAAAATATATTTAAAACAAAAAAAAAAGGTGCACCTATCTTTAATAAGGGAGGTCAATTTTAAAGAAGATGAAATTAGGGGAAGAGAAAAGGGTGGCAGAGGAGGAGACAAAGGAGAAAGTAAAAAAAAATGTGGGAGAGGAATTTCAATTCAATTTTTTAAGTAGACAATGTTTTAAATTTTCATTCTAAATATTATGTAGATGTGGCTAATTAAATATGTAGTTTCTTATAAGTTTTTTATGCAAGTTAACACTTGAACCTAGAACATAAAATAAAAACATATATTACACAAACTAGATTGTGTAAATCAGAAAAAATATTGTGTATATAACTATGTAGTGATATTATCTAGAAAGATATATCTTCTATATCCCAAGGAATAGTGATAGATAACTACAACTAGCATAATGATAATAATATATAATGGCTAGTATATTATTTTATCCTAGCTATATCAATATTGCAATGTAATCTATTATGTAAAATATAAATATGTTTAAAAATATTTCATGTAGAGTTTGGTCATAGTTTTCCAAACATTAAGTAACTTCTCAACATTGCCTTGTCTATTTTGTGTTCTGGTTATGATGTTTCAAAGTATGAGTTGAGTGCATCCAATAAAATCTTTTCCTTTGGAACTAACAATTTTTCTATGTTTTGGCTACATGTATTTATTTAGTGAAAATGTGAGATAAGACAAGCCATCAATATATTGATATGAAAATCAATACATGAGTTAAATATAGAATAAACCTCTAACATAAATGGAAATAATTTCTTTGAGAACTATTCATGGGTTAGTCTGATAGAACTGCATTGGCTTCCTTCCATTATGCAAGAAATTATTCCCTAAAATATCTTTTCTAAATGCCATGAATTATTAATTACTTTATGGGGATTTCCTTATGCTAAATTTAATGTATGGAATTGAACTTATATATGGAATCCTATTAAATACACTTCTATCAACCTCTATCTTGCTTGAATATATATATTTAATATAATAGTACCAAAAAATCATTCTTTATGAAGGCATTGTTGTATGGTACTTAGGCATCATTGAAAAAATTATTGTTAATTATGTGATAATGGTTGGCATCACTGATATTTAAGGATTTGAATCATAATATTTGTAAAAATATATACATCTGATCTAATAGACATGCATGTATTATTCTTGTCATCAATAATTATTCATCTACTATAATTACATCTATTTTTCTAATGGTGTCAATGTTTCAAATTGAGTCACTAAACTACTACGTTAAGTCACTATTTGAAGGAAATAAAGTTACAACCATTGATTTAAATGCTACACTCATCTAGAAGGGCCACCAAATAATAAATAATAAATCCATACAATACAATATAATACAACACTGATTTTAAGGGTAAAACTATGAATAAATGAACAACTAAAAATTAATATACTCATTTCATATAATTATCATAGTTCCAAAAAAATATAATATTTTTAGTGATACATTTGTAATTATATATGATAAGAGTATTCTATTTAAGTCTTACCTGATATATATATTATAGTTGTTATATAAATGTGGTAATGTGGTAATTATCCTTGTTAGGTAATAATTACATGGGATAAATGAGTATATTGATGGTAAATTCTATGAGCTTATTTTTTATTTATTAATTTAATATATTTAGTGATGGATAAAGTTATGAATAACTTTTAGCAAGGCTAATAAAAATAGAGAATTGATAATTTCAAATAGCATGTTATTATATATGTTATTATGAGAACATGAGGACTAGTTTTTCAAACCACATAATAATGTGACTAGTTAATATATCAAGTTAATCCAGTATATAATACAATCCAATGGCAATTAGGGAAGATATATGTCTATAAGAATACATAGGATTAAAATATTTAATCAATCATAAATATGGGGGAGATTTATTGCATGGTAGTTTGCTTAATTATGGGAATGCAATAATAGTTAATGTGGCTTATTAATATTTTGGGTGGTATTAAACTAATAAGATTGAATTAAGAACACATATACATTATGCATGAGAATTAAATCAATTAAAAATAATTCTTAGTAAATGCTTGTTTATGAACCACTAAATGTTATACCAATGCTAGACTAGACTTTTTATGTTTTGGGAAAAATGAAGTTCTAGAAGTTCTAGTTGTTTAAAAAAATGTGTGTTTTCCATGTATTTATGAATATTTCATTAGCTTGATTTTGAGGTTTAGTAGTTTTTCTTAAAGATGCTAAACCGTGGTTTAGGAATTACATAACATTAAAATACCTATGTGTAGAGCATATTATGATGTACAAATGCTCATATATAGTGATTATACCTATTATTCAATAAATGATATGAATAAGTCATCTAGTTTCTTAGGAATCAAGAATTATAAGTCTTTATAATAGTCTCATATAAATAATTGAGTCATTAGAATAAAAAGTCATAACAGATATATGAATTGTTTGACTCACTACTAATAATATGAATGACTATTAGTCATATGTGTTCAATATGGAATACTTATGTGCATTACATTCTATGAGTGTGTTAGTATGTATAAATTTTTAGCTATAATTAGTGCATAATGATGCATGTTTATATGTTGTGATGCTTTGGAATGATTTTATGTAGTTTAATTTAGGGTATACCTAGGTGGTATAATTTTGGGTTGTTTTCTTGTTATTATCTTCAAGGATAATTGATTTTTGAAAATCATAAGTTTGGACTATGTGTTATTATGTATTTGGGAACCTATGATAGTATGTGATATAATAAGGTGATATAGTATAAGGTATGTTGTGTATGTAATCAGAAATACATCATGTCTCTAAATCAATCTTAACTCAGAAAAGATAAATCATACCATATACTTTTGATTAGGGATACATTTGTTAAGCATGAGCATGACCAATATGGGGATCTGCTAGAGCTTATTATAGGATCTATTACCATAATGTACCATGATAAGGAGGGTTCTAAATCCTTAATTCTAACACAATCATGAAATAAACCTAAGGGGGTCTTAAATTTTGATATTTTACCTATACTACTAATAAGTAAAGTAAAATCTAATCTAATGTTCATTAAAGCTTATGGCACAAAGAAGGGGTTATAAATAATAAAACTAAACATGAATATTATACATATACTCACATCAATATATATGGAATCCTAATGCATGGAAGAGAAGCACACATCTATATCTATCTACTCTTACAAAGGAGAAATAAAGTTAGGAATAATTACCTTTGAAGATGAACCTATTAATCCTCAATCTCTCCATTGGCCAGGGTGCTTCACAAGAGGTTATTGTGTTATTTAAGTATGAAAAAGACAAATCATATCTAGGCTATAAAACCTATCAATGCATCCAAAAGACTTATCCATAAGACAAGATCCATATCTCTAAATAAAGTATGGAACCCTAAGTTTTACTTCTCAAGTAGAATTATCAATAAGTAGATGTTTATACACTCTTACTTCTTATTTTACTTCTTAATAAATGATGGAAACTAATTTGTATATATAGGAAGATTTGACCCTTGATCCTTCCAAAAATCCTAGCCAATAGGTTCAACCCACTTAACCTAGCATAATTTTAGATAATAATTAACTAGTTCCTAAGCTAGGTTAGTAAAAAGCTAACCTAATTCCTAAGTGAAAGTATCTTAAAATTGTACAGGGTCGACCCAATCGACCTAGCATAGTCGACTACCAAAAAGGGATTTAGGTGAGGAAAAAGAGGATAAAATGTAGAAAATACCTAAAATAGGTGCAATAGAGAGGGACAAGCTTAGGGATAATGGTTTTTAGAGACAAGTGTGTAGATAACAAGTGGAAAAAATGATAACAATCCTACGAAGCACTAAAGGTCTACCCACCCATTTCCCAATGCACCCCTTAAGGCATGCACTTAGAGAGATTGAAAATCGATAGGTTCTTAAAAGATAGAAAGTTTTAGTCTTTAATAAAAGTTTTAAAATATTATGTGTATACATATTCCCCACTCAAAATTCATCCTGTGTGACATGAATACAACACAGGATGGTGCTTTGAGAAAGAACACGATAACACATAATGTTGATGATAAGTAAGATGTAGTAAGCAAAAAATAAGATAAGTGAAAGGACATAATTTAAAAACACATAAATTTAGTTACCTTATTTTTATAGATAAAGTATTAGATGGAAAGATAATTGAAGGTGTCTAATGTGAATAACATTAGGAGAACTATAGAAGTTAGTGCAAAAAATAGCCATAAATTTAAAAAAAATGAAGATAATTATATAGTAGTGGAAAATATTTTCTATGTCATCATGACTCTAGAACATTTTATGGTTTGGAAAATGGATGAGTAAATAAAAAGATAGAGATAAAATAAGGAATCTAATAGAAAATATTTCAACTATTTAAGATTTTTGAAAAGTGATTTTAAATAGACTAAAATGTAAGTCATTTGGTATTTTTGACTTGCGAAGGAGAGAAAAAGATCTTTGAGAGACTGATGATTTAGGATGGTGAGGAGATGATAGGCTAGGTGAGAGGGATCTCTAGAGGTAGCAACGGGTGTAGGATAGGTAGGTAACTGAGAATCTCAAACTAGTTTTTGAGTATTTTAGTGATTTAAGTGTAATTTTAGTAATTTGTGTTTTAAGAATTTATAGACATTGAAATGAAACCAAATTAGGTGCTAAGGGTAGGAAAAACCATTTAAGGAAATGGGTCTAAAGGGTTTGGGGAAATAACTACCAAAAGACACTTATTTCATAATATGGAAAGGGTCTACAAGGAAAAACGACTAGGTTGACCCAATCAGCCTAGTAGGTTAAAAATTGACAAAATCCATACTTCCAACCTATTAGCTATGTGTTGATGTAGTTGGTCTTTTACACTACCGACCTAGTACATTATATTGAGTAAAAAAGTCTAGTATGATAATGTAGTACTAAGGGGGGAAAATAAGAGGGTTAACTTAGATTTTTAAGTCAACCAAGTCCAAATAGGGAAATTTTGTTCATACTAGTGTTTGACCAAGGAACTAAAATAGTATAGAAATGCATATAATAGGCCAAAAGAGTGTTAAAAGGACCTAAAATGACTGATTGAGGGCTAAAAAAGGTTGAGTAGGCTAAAATAGGTCAAATTGACTAAAAATGAATAGATTAAAGCAATTAGGCTTGTTTTTGTATTTGAAAAGAATGTATTTTGACTATACATGACATGGAAGATATAATACATCTTTTGTTATTTCTTAGTTGTAGGGATGTTAGAGATTTTGGAATTTGGTGGATGCATTATGGTTCCTAGACTTATTGGAGTGCTTGTTGATAGAGGATAGAGATAGATTAATTTATTTAGGCCTAAGAGGCATAACAGATATGTGTAGTATACCCCTTAGCTCAGATTTATTAGTCATGTTCTTGGGATGCTAGGAATGATTGACTAACACCTTTAGGTAAGAAGTGTAGGGGGATATATAGAGGTGGGTATCACCTTGAAGAATGTGAATTCCATCTTAAGATTACCCATAGTAGGGATACCTATAGTTATAGGAGAACCTAAGAGTAAGGAGGAGAGGATATCCTTAACCATATGGTTGATGGGCTTAGAGATGATATAACTTGGATTGAGGGTGAATATGATTGATGGATATATGGCATAGATTCTAAACATGTAGAAGGCTATGATAGGACTTGTGATAGCATAAGTGTTTTTCCACAAGTCAGATGACAAGGTACCACTCTTTATGATAGCCTTGAGTCGGATGATTTTAGAGGAGAGGGTGTAATATGACCTAAGATATATCATCTAGGTACATCTCATGCATGAAATGTATGGAGTGATATATATATGGTACAATTTAGTGTTACCAATAAAATTATTGATGGAATAGATCTATAAGAGGTTCCCCATGTATCATCTAACTAGATTTACCCATGCAATTGATGATAGGTTAGAGATGGAGATAGGACCAGGTATCACAAGTTGTGCCCCACATGCTAGCACTAAATATAGTGAGATGAATGGATATAATATGGTAGCTATATGGGCACATATTTATGATATAGCCTAGCTGGGACATAGTAGCACTAACTTTGGCATGGACAGAGTTGATAGGGCACTACACCTAGTGGATAGAGCCACATTTAGGGGAATGATTACCATGATAGATGGGCTTGCCTCACCTAGTGATGTTGATAATGGTGCCCACATTTTGGGATTAGTATGTGCAAGATCTATAGATGAGATGAGGACTAGGGCCATCGGTTATGAGAATGATGCTCAAGCCATATTATGATAAATCATGGATTGGTTGAACATGATAGGTAGTAGAGAGAGAGGAGATAGGTGTGAAGGCAAGATCACTATAGGTACCACCACCATATCCATAGTATTAAGATCATCAACCACTATAGACATATCATTGATAGAGGTAGTAAGAGTAGGAGAGAGAAGAGATTATTTCCATCTTAGATGACCTAGTAGGTGGGCTAAAATAGAGTTAGATGATAGAGAGACCATTTAGGCATATCCTAATATGGGCATGAGTGATGACTATAGGATTTTTTTAGGAAGTGATTGATAGAGGAGGTTCTCAGAGGCCATGTGAATGGGGAGACTATGCTTTGTGATCACACAGATAGAAAGATAGTAGTGTATGACATATATACAAGTAATAAAATGTGATTAAATTTTGCTTTAGTTTACTTGAAATAGAGTAGAGATAAATAGATTTTAAGATATATCAATGATCTAATGTTTATCTAATTTTTTTATTTATAGGTATGACAAAGGATGAGGAGATCAAATGGGGGCCCCTAGTGAGGGAAACACTCCATGATATCCTAAATGAGGCACTAATGTCATATAACCCCACTACACTAGAGGACCCTAGGGTACCATCTACCCCAACTTAGGTGAGCTAGTTTAAACTAGCTGGAGAGGCCGCAAGGTAGCTATGAGTGCATAGAGAAGGGATGTAACCACCAAAAAAGTGGAGTGAAGGAGAGATATGATCATGACAATCCTTAGATGAGGAGAGAGTTACATATCTAGTTATAGTAACATAGATGACATAGGCACATGCCTAGGAGAGAGTGACACATGAAGTGACCTTGACCCATACGACATAGGTATAGGAACAAGAAAGAGTGACACATTTATGACCCTAGCCTAGTTGGTATAAGTATAGGTTTAGGTAGCTTATCTATAGGGTTAGGTGTTGATATTGAGATCTTAGAGAACCTATTTACAACACTCTATTTGAAGGGGTTAGACTAAAGCATCTATAGCCAACATGGCTAGGGCATGAGTTAGGAAAGATGGGGCCTAACCATAGAGATATAACATTCTGTCTAGTTATATTTTTGTATTAAAACTTGTGAGATGTATATAGATGTTTCATTTTGATAGTGGGATACTAATTTTATATGTTTGTATTATGGTTTTGGTTATTTATCCTTGGATATATTTTTTTCTGGTATATGTATTCAGCTATTGTTTTATATGCTATGATAAATATATGAGTTGTGGTTTATTTTCTAGCATTATGTAAGACACATGCATGGTTAAAAAGAAATAGGCAAAAAGAGTTGGTAAAATATAATCAATCAAAAACAAATGTACTACACACTTTTAATTTGGGAAATGTGTAATTAAAAAATGACTAAGTATAAAGAACCAAAAAGATGGTAAATTTTTTTATTTTTAAACCCAACAAAATATTGGCACCAAATTAAAACAAATTAAATCATGTTAAATCTCATTGGGAAGTATGAAAATAACATAATAAAATGGGAGTCATGTAAACAGACAAATGGTATAAAAAGCAAAATCAATTAAGTCATTCAATAATAATACATCATTTTGGGAAGTATAAGAGAAAAAAAAATTGGAAAAAAATTGGTCTTAAATTTATCACACTAATTCAAGCTAGGAAGTATGAGGAAAAAAATAAAAAAATGGTTGGATTATTACATTTAATCAAAAAACAAGAAGATAAAAGTGAAAGAGAAATGAAGTAAGCATAAAATATACTAAATCAAGTTGGGAAGCATGTCAATGATGTTTAAATTCATAATCAATCACATCTTATCTCATATTTGACACATGTAATTTTGATTGTGACTTGGATTATTAAAAAAATTTGTGAGGAGGGATAGGTCCTATCCATGTTCTTACACTTAAAATCACAAGGGTAACATCACTAAGGTGAAATAAATGTGAAAATTAGGAAATAAAGTATGTTGGTAACAAGAAGGTGAAATTATGGTAATTTATGAGGAAGGCTAGGTCATATCCATGGTCTTACAATGTAACTCAGAATCCCAAAGGGGGTGATCAATGAACTAAATAATATTTCTCAAGAGGAAAATAGGGAGTGTAAAAAGGAAAGTAAAAATCATAACATAGGAGTCTTATGAGAATACCTTAGGAGATAGGATGCATACTAAAGACATGAGAAGACACTAAGTGACTAGTGACCATCAATGTACAAAGGAAATCTTTTCTCTATAGACACAAAGCTTTGTAGGAAAAAAAGTGTGCTAATAAGATCAAATCATGAAGGTAGATTGGTACAAGAAAAATAAAATGGACCTAGCTTCCCATGATTTGTTCCCCATTCCTTAGGACCCCTTATAGAGTTTTCAGTCTAGTGGAATATTGGGTATTTGTGTGAGAAAGTAGGTATCACTAATTTTTTTTTAAAAATATTCTCCTTTCCTAATATACAACCCTACCACACCCTAATGGATCTTGGTTCTATTATGAGGCCAAGTGTGGAGTTTGAGCTTCGAATAAAATAAGGAGATGTGCTTTGAATCATGTCTTTTAGTGTGATTTGAATTTTAATAATTTTGAAATGTTTTTTCCTATTATATCATTACCTTTATTTAACTTATTTCACTTTTAAATTTTTTTAAGGCTTTTAAGATTCCTCCTCCATACAAAATTTGAATGACCAAACATGAGAGATGGATTGATACACATGAATGAGATGTAGGCTTAGGCTAAAGGAAGTTAAGTATCCAAATACAATATTGACTATGATAATTAAGCTTAACAATGAATTTGCATGTTATCTCAAGTCTCAACCATGTATATGCTTAGTTTTAGAAAAGTAAAAAAAGAGAATAAAGGAGATCCAATGTGGACTAGTGAAGGGAGATTATAATGAGATTAACTATTTCTTAATTGATCACTTGGTAATAGGGAATGACTAAAAGGAACTAGGTTTGTATAACCAAGTCACAATGATAATTATTCATGAAAAATAGAGATAAGAAAGTAAACAATCATAAATAATCAAGAAGATAATTTGTAAGAAATAAAATTTAAGAGAGGAAGAGAAAGTAATGATAAGTAAAATCATCCATAAGAAAAAATAAATGACAATATAAGTAATATATAAAGTGTGAAAAAGGAAAATCACTATATCAGATAAATAAGAATTTGACACAATGTCAAATGATATAAAAAAAAGATACATATAGGATTGGAGTAGACATATAATCCAAATTTAGATGTAAAAGAACTATGCATGTGCTCATAAATACTAATAAATTTATCCATGCACATTATCTATAACATCAGATAGATCTCTATGAAGTTGGATGTGAACTATTGATAATATCTCATCAATCTTCAATGAAATCTAGTAAAATACTTCTCATCTAATCTCCTAAATATAAAAATTAGTAATGTTCAATGGATCATGTTGAGGAGGGATATTAGGCAAGGGATGGTTAGGAGAATGCATGAGATTAGAGTCTATGGGAGATATGGGAATCACTGGTGGGGAAATATCCATAAGTAAGGGACTCATAGGTGGAGAACGATCCATAGGTGAGGGAAGGTTCACAGGTGAAGGAGTCATAGGTGGAGACACAAAAGGTGATGAAGAAAACATAGGAGGGGATGGAACCATTGGAGGTGAAACCATGAAAAAAGAAGGGGGAGCCTTGTTATGGGAATGACTTATGGGAGGAATCATAAAATGTCTAAGAATAGCTATAAGGTGATATTTAAGATGTTTTTGAAGGATGCAATAATAATCAGAGTGATGGGTGCCACATTGATGACCAAAGATAATACACCTCTCCATACTTAAGAATATACTCAAGAAGTACCTTTGAGGGAGGTATGGCCTTGTTTTAGGATTGAGGGGAAGAAGGATTAAAATTATCAATATATTGTTGGATCTTAAAATAACGTGTAGAGGAATGAATATCCATTCTGTGGAAGTAACAGATATGCCTATGGGTAGGCTTAGTATAAGCAGTCATAAGAGGAGGTGTAAAAGGAACATAAAGATATTAGGAAGGTTCATTAGCCCATTTTATGGTTGATGGATCCATCTAATGTAAAGGAAGTAAAACATCACCAATAGAAATTGATGGTGGGGAAGGAATGGGACTTGGCTCAATGGAAGGAGTAATGGGATTAGAAGTAGGGATAGACTTAGTGACAGTAGGATTAGAAACAATCTCAATTATAGTGAGAACAAGAAAGGTCTCAATCATAATAAGAGTAGGAATGGGATTTGATGTGGGCTCTATTGATGGAATGGTTAGGTTTACATAAGGTTAAATAAGGGTCACACACATCTCAAGGATAAGAAAGCTATAGGGGTCAAGGTACCTAGCAAAGTAGTAAGGCCTAGTCAAAGCATGATCTATGAACATACTCCTATGAGCTTCCTTGGAAATTATAGGTGTCAGTACCATCTCTAGCATACTAAAAAGAGGAAAAATACTAAAATTAGGAATTATGAATGATGGAACATGGGAAAATCACTAAAATATTAAAGCAAAGAAGAATGATAATGGATAATCTCAACATCATAGGATTAAATAATATCACTTAGGAATGGATCATCTAAAGTATAACCATCATCATAGTCAGGTGTGTGAATATCAATGACGTAAATAGGGATGACCTTGTCATCTAATGAAGTGTGATGAATAGAATGTCAAGTCCTAGTCAAGATAATGATAATATCATCACAAGGAGGTTTTTGAGAATGAGGCTACAAAGAAGTAGGAAGTTGAAAAATGAGATGACATGAGAGATCAAAAGTTTTAATATTTAGGTTGATCTCATCAGTCTCATTATCATAAAAATATAAGATATGAGGAGGAATATTCTTGATTAATTTGGGATGACTATTTTAACCTTGATTTGAGTTGATAGGAAAGTTGAATCGTTAAGACTTATAGAATGGAATAGTGGGCAAGGGTTCAAGAGTAAGAATCTTGAAGACACCACAATCTTGGAATTGTTTAAAATTTCATGGGTTAGTGTCACCCTAAATAATATAGATAGAACCATTATGAGGAAATTTAATTCATTAACAAGTGAAATAAGTGACTTCTCTCATACAGTGAGTCCACAACCTATCAAAAAAAATATTGTAAGAAAGAGGAAAGTTAAATATCATCACCTTCACACAAGCAGTGATAAGTGTGATGGTAATGAGAAGCCATACACAATCTAAAGGAGTAATTTGAATTTTATCATATCCTTAGCATGTGATACACGTGGATTTGAGATTGTATTCAAAATATCCAAGGGTTTTGATAAAATCAAGAGAGGAAACACAGGTGTGGGAGCCCTCATCAATCAAGGCATGCTTGACTTGGATATCACTAATTTAGAAACTAATGGATAAATGAAGATCATCTACATGAAACACAATCTCATCAATAATCCTAAAAGTGATAATAAATATTAAGGATAGAGAAGTATCCATTATTTCATCAACATGGATGGACATATCTTCAAATTATTGTAAATTGTTGTCCTTAGATCTAGATAAAGTTGTTTGACATCCTTCTAGGGGAGGACAAGGGATGTTCATTTCAAACAAGAGTTGTATAAGATAATTTTTATTATGTGTATAAGTCATCATAATCTAAATTAATATAATTTGGGATGGGAGACTAGTGACTTCCATGATGGGATCCCACTCATCATAACCCATAACAAGGTTTTTAGAAATAGGTGCATAGTGTTGAAGGAGGAGCTGAAATGCATTAGAGTTTGTGTTGATAAGAATGAAAAGGCTTATAAAAATATTGTAAATTATGTTTTGAATATAAATCAATTGGTTTAGGTTGGTTTTGAGAATTGTTAGAAGAAGTGTTGATAGAAACTTGATTGTCATTGACATTAGGTAAATAATATTGAGGGATGGTAGAAATAAAACTGGAAGTGTTATCCAAGTAAGGAATTAGAACTGGTTCATAAAAGTATATAAGGTCATATTTCCCTAATTCATTTAAGTGAATTGGAAAATAATCCTAGATAACATGAAATTTTTGGGTCAATGGGAGAGTGTAGATAGGTTGAGGATCAATGAAGGAAGCCATCATTTGCATGTTAATCATGTTAACCACATTATCTTTAGAAGTGGGTTCAATAATACTTTATACATTGTTGGTGGAAGGGGTGGGATTATCTTAGGTATCTTGATTAGGTTGATGATTAAGAAGTGGGTCTTTATAAATAACCAAATGAACATTATCTTGATTCAAGGCTTGAGATTTAGTATGAGTTTCATGAGCCTAAAAGTAATGTCATAGGCTTGTTGACATTTTCAAATGATAAAATCATGATCACTATTAGGACTAAGAAGAAATTATGTATCTAAATTATGAATTTTCCTACATGTTTCCTGATAATAACCCCAACTAGCGTGAAACCAAAAAAACTTGTTAGGATCATACCAAGATTTCAGAGGACAAGTGGGATTAAGTTCTCATGGTAGAGGCCTAGGTAGAAATTTTATTAATTTAATCGAGGATAAAGGTTTGTGAATGTTGATGGTATTAGGTGAAGATAAATGAGGATTGATATATTGTTGATAAGAGGGAGTTGGTTTTAAAGATTAGTTAGGAAAAACATCTTGAATAGTGTGAATGTGTCATAAGAATCTATGACACCATCATTGGTAGCATTATAATTTTTGTTCTTGAGTAAGATGAAAGGACCCACAAAAGTTTTGGGTAGCTCAAATTATTGCATAAGGAAATCTTGACATTTAACTTGGTCAATAGCCTCTTCCAAAGTATGTGGGGAGAGAGTACATACCTGATATTATAATTTAGGAAAAATAGCATTGGTAAAGAGATGGAAAATGTTATCATCGACCATGTTATGTTCACATTTATTGGACAATGTTTTCCACATTTTAACAAAAGCTTAGGTAGTTTCATTTTCAAAATCTTTACAATTTATAAAGTGGGCCAAAGTATTTTCAAAAATATCAATAGTTTGGAACTCTTGGACTAGATAATTTACTAAATCCTTCAAACTAGTGATAAAATGGGTTCTAAGTTGGTTGTACCAATATAAAGCATCACCTATGAGGTTTTTAGCTAGGATATTAGTAGTGTAAAAGGTGTTCAATTTGACCCAATCCTTATAAAGATTTCTAAATGGTTTTAGATGAAGGGTAAGATTAGTTGATCCATTATAAGACATGGTAGTGGTGATACCTCCTATATCAATATTAGCAATCTGAGTGGTAAGAGGCTCATTTTGAAGATGTTTAATGGTTTTGTTAACCAAAGGAGGTTGAGAGATGAGATTTACATGGGAATATTAAAGAGGATGAGGAGGAACATTTTGATTATGTGTGCTTCAAGTCAATGTTTGAAGACGGAGAAGGTGATTTTACATTCTCATCATTTTGTTTGTATTATGAGCTTGAATGGTATTCATTTGATTGAGTGTTTGTAACAAGATTTGGTGGGTTTGATTAACACTGTTATAATTATTTTAAGCATTAGTGTTTGTATTAGTGGCTTGGGTACCACCATTGGTGTTGATATGAGATTAAAATGAAATGTTAGAATGTGAGGCACTAGTGACAAAAAAAATTTACGTGGCAAAAGATGGACTAGTGAATGGACGAGAAGAGGAAGCACTAGAATCATGATTACCTTACATAGAAAATGATGCACAAGTAGAAGGATTAAGGATAGTGGATATTATAAGAGCTCCAATAGATGTATAACCTACCATATTAGTAGGGATACTAAGCATGGAGGTAAAATAATTTAAAGAAGAAGAGGTCATGGTATGAGAAGGGGTCATAACTAAGGGACGAGGATGACAATCAAAGAAAGTGGTACCTTTGAATCTATTTGAGAATGTGGGAGAAGGTAAATGAGGATTTTTGGATTTACCATTAATCATGAGATGGTAAATGGTAGAAGGATCCTTTCCTTGATTTTGAGGAAAGTCAGAGACTAAAAAAACATTTCAGGGGTATACTCTAATTTAGGTTGATATTCTACAGAAAAGAGAGGATTATGTTGTGAACAGGAATGAGGAGGGGTACCATAGTTTATTATGTGAGTTTTTATGTGAATATTAATCTCATCCAAGATAGGATCCCTAATTTTATTATGGGATACCCTATGAGGGTTGGTGAAACTCATCATGTTTTTTGAATTCAACTTAGTGTTGTCTTCAAATAGAAAATTCATAATGAAGGAGAAAAATTAAACTAGGTAGAAGAGATGAAAAATTAAGGAAATAAGAAGTAACATAAAATATATAGAGTCAAATGGATTGATCTAGCATAGGAAATAAGGCCTAAAAATTGTACAAGGTTGATTAGGTCAACCTAACACAATAAATATAGGCTAAAAAAGTGTATAGGGTCAACTAGGTCAACCTAGCATAGCAGACAGGGGAAAATAGACAGTTTGTAAGAGACTGTGTCAATAGAAATGACTATGTATTGAAACAAGAATAATTTTTCAAGTACTTAGGAAATCAAGGATTGAAGTGAAACACACAATCAATTGGAGCAATCAAGTTGATCCAATTGAGGCACAAAGCACAAAACCTTGCACTAATGTTGGCTAATGCAAGTTTTTAAAATACAATATACAATTGAGCAAAGAGAAAGCAATCAACTTGGAAAGTAAAATCTAACTAAGAGGTCAACCTTAATGTTGTTATATTATTAGAGTATAATTTTAAATGTGATAGAAATTTGGTTGTAAGGAACTACAAATCAATATAAGGATATTTTTAGGATGTTTGGGATGAAAGGAATCTATATTGGCAATGGTATCAGCTTGGTATTGGGGCATACCTCCTCACTTCACACATGAAAATAATAAAAATGTCAAGTTCTTAGCCAAAATATACCATTAACCACATGTTTATACTTGGCCAAAAAACCAAGTCGACTTCCCCCTTGGTAATGAAATCCAAGTAGATTGGCCTTAGGTAGACAAATGTTAAAATGCTTTTTTAAATTTTGTGATTTGGCCATGTGTACATAAAAGAGAAAATAGTGAAACTAAATGGTATATTGAAAACCACATAATTAGACTATATGATCTATTTTAAGCATGCAAGCAACAAGAAATGAAAGTGTGAGCTAATTACTAGCATATAAGGGTTAATTCCAACTTTGAAACATAGTATAGTGTCAATTTAGTCAACAGTGTATGTAAAGAATACAAAAAATGGTCGACAAGATCACCCCTATACTATATAAGTAAAAAGTATGAAAGTGAACTACATTGATAGAGTCAACCTAGCTTTCCATACTACACAAAATATATAACTATATTGATATGGTAAACTTAGTTAAATTGTATAGGGGTAGTTGTAAGGACTATAAATTGTAAAAAATAGGATTGTAAGGAAAGAAAAAGAAAGATAGAAAGGAATATTGGTAGGTTTTAGGATGAAAATAAGTGATATTGATGTTGAACAACCTTGCTAACTATGTCGATTGGGTCAACCAAGCTTTACAAAATCCTATTTTTAGTGCCTAAAATGTACAAGGTCTATTGGGTCAACCTAATAGTCTAAATTTAATGCCTAAAAGTGTATAGGTTCAAATGGGTCAACCTATTAGCCTAAATATAATTTCTAAAAGTGTATAGGGTTAACTGGGTCAACCTATAAGTCTAAAATAGAATTCTAGAAAACCTACACAAATAAGATAGTCATTTTGATACAACTATGTGTCAAAATTACACACATATTTTAATATTATGTTGATATATTCAACCCAAGATGTAAATATATGAAAAATAAAATGATGAAATAAGTGAAAACAAATCCTTCAAGGGTTAATTTCATGCCAGGTTCACCATAATGTAAGCAATAAAAAATGCATCATGTCTATAAATAAATCCTAACTAGAAAAAGATAGATCATACCATAAACTTTTGATTGGGGATACTATTGACACATGTATTTACATCCTGAGGAGATGCCTTATTCTCCTCATATAAGTGGTACCATGAAGACATTTCTCTTGCTATGGGTGACAATATTGAGAAATGAATCTCTAAATGAGGGACCAACTCCCCTTAATGCACTCTTTGAAGCTTTTATATACCTATCAACTTGTATATGAAAAGGGATTAGGAAAAAAAATAAAAAAAACAAAATATGGAAATGAACCACTATGTATTATCCTCCTAATTGACTAAAAATCCACTACTTAAAGGAAAACAAGACTATCTCACATAAACTCACAACATAGAATGTATTGTCACATTAGTATTTCATAAGTTAGATATAAGAAGGTATTTGACACTTCAGAGGGTGATGGATGATTTAATGAAGGGAATACAAACATAATTTTTTTTTAAAACACCTATACACTTAGGATATAATACTAACAAAGACTTGCAATAGCATCCCTTTTTGCACATTGGTAGATGACCAAGATTGACATGCTAGAAAAACAACTCTTTTACTAGACAATATCAACAAGATTCAAATATATACTCAATACCACAATATGTGAGTAGTAAAATCACTTTTATATTTCTTCAAGAGTCTTTAAAATAAAAATTTGGATAGATTTTCCCCATTAACCAATGGAGGCTACTCGAAAGAGCCAAGAGAATGCATATTTATAGACTTGAGAGCAGA
Organism: Torreya grandis; assembly: GCA_037957365.1. Classification (NCBI taxonomy): domain Eukaryota; kingdom Viridiplantae; phylum Streptophyta; class Pinopsida; order Cupressales; family Taxaceae; genus Torreya; species Torreya grandis. Next base: position 1,352,480 of record JARHVA010002783.1, read on the forward strand.
ATCAAGAAAAGGAAATCCAAAGGTCACTTGGGCATGTGTCAACTTGAGGAAATAAGTTCTAATTGAATTTAGAAGAGGGGTGGGGTGATCCATGCCATGTCATGAGGTATATTTGTCCTAAAAAATTCATAAGAATTATGAAAAGTGGCACAAAACATTTAGACTTGGCATAGAAAATTGCCTTCATGATTTTCTTTCCCAAACTACCTTATCACTACATATGGTCAATTTTGGTGATGGTAATGAGTAAGAGGGGTTAAAAAAAATCCCTCACATTCATTGGATTATCCCCTAAACATTCCTATTCATTTTACCATCCACAATCATTCTTGGAAATCTTAAAATGGCTCCTTCCCATGCATTTCCCACACTTGGTGCCAAAAAACATCCAATTTTGAAAATTTATCCATGAAAAATGAGGGATGACACTTTTAAATTTTTTACATATCATCAATTTCAATAAAAAAATTTAGAAGGCCTCCCTAGTTGATTTTTACCACTTCCCTAAGTGTTTACTAGCTGGCTCACTAGACTAGCTGAAAAGGGAGAGTTGGTAGGCACACTTAGGAGTTGATATGACTAATATAATTTTTATTAATACTTTTAAAAATTTCTAATATTCCCTCCAAAAGTAATTTTGTCTCTTGAAACCTTTTCAAGCCTAAAAGATGCATAAAAAGGTCAAAAGAAGCCCTATTTTTCCTTATTTCATATAACTCTGTACACCTAAGTTACATGTGAAGAATATTAGGAGATTCCTATACATCATCAAAGTTTTTTCATGGCCTTTACCTTTCATCTATAAGCCTTATTTTCCTCCTGTTCTCAAATGGGTCCTTATATATGGTTTACAAGGGTTTTGAGTGGTTTATAATCTTAACCTTTGTTCATAAAGGTTTGACATTTAAATTCTAATAAAATTACAATTATGGATTCTTAATGACTCCCTTAAACTTCCTTGAATATCTCAGCCTACCATGTAAAGGGTTATGAGAGATATGAGTGACTAAAGTAGACCTTCAAGTTGTCTTGATGCTTCTTATGAGGGACTAAGCATATTTTAGGCTAGAAATGGTTTCTTGTAGAGTTTATCTACAAAAAAAATGTTGTAACACGTTTTTATCTATCCTATAAACATGTTCCAATCCCTTGGATATCTCACTAAGAGCTAAAAATGGAAATAACCCATGTTTTGGGACAAGGCTTATACCCTGCCAATGAGCCTGCTTGCATCATTTGAACCAAAAGGCTATTATTTGAAATTAATAAGAAATATCATATATTTAACACATTATTTTAAATCTAATATTCATTATCCAAAATTCTATAATGTTTTTCAAGTGTTAGAATCTGGAATGACCCTACCTTTGGGGCTATATTTGCATGTTTCCTTACTAGTTCTGCCTGCAGACCTTTTTGTCCAGACTACATTTTTGAATCCAAAATTTATAGGCTAGTTTATCACATTCCTTCATATTTTCCCTAGGTATTCAAAACTTATTGAATTATCCAATTTATCTCTTGTTCATTATTCCTCACTTTTCTCCAAAATTGCCATTCTTGAGCATGTAGGGAGTACCTTACCTCTGAGATAAAATAGAGAGTATTATCCTTATTTTTTGGTGAAAAATTAATATTTAATAGTATTCAAAATTTCATAATGACCAAATATACCAAATTATTTTGTTAAAATCTATGGTTAGGGTGTCTAACCATCTCAATCTCCTAGAAAAGGGGGCAAAACCCTTATTTTTTGCATACTTTTGACCAAACCTCCTTGCAAATGCTTCTCACAAACCTCCTTAAATATTATAATCTGTTTATAAATTATCTCCATTATCATTTAATTCTTATGGAATCATTTTAATCAACTAAAACCTTTATTTTTAGTGAAATTTTATGTTTACCCCTTGAGCTAAGGGTTCTCTTAACCTACCTATATAGACTGAGTCAATTTTGTCAACAGAAAAATGTATTTTGGTATCTTAGGAGTGTCTTGGGATTATAATTACATTTATTTGATTATATGGAGTCATGTTAAATTTTTTTAATCCTGCTTTCCTTCCTACAAAGTTAAACTTATACCTTGTCTTCACAAACTAGGACCCTGCCTAACTATCACAATGAACAGGGGTACCTTCTTATAGATATTTTCCTTTATGAATCTTATAAAGATGTCAAGGACTTTCTATAGCTTTTATATTCTCTATAATGGTAATTTTTAAGCCATTTCCATTGGCTCTTAGACCTTACTAGCACTTCCAAGGCTTATTACTACCCATTGCCTTCCATAGTCTCCTTTGCTTGGATGTAGGTATAACTTTATAGGCTATATTAGAGCCATAGGGTAGATGTAACTTTATTAGGATTATAATTTAACCTATAAACATGATTATAGTCTTTAATTCACCCTATATGTTTAAAACCATCATATTCCTAGCTCAGTCCTTGATTTTCCTATGACCTTTGTCTTAGTTCATACAAGGGCTATAGGTCTCCATGGGATTCTTGACACTCCCTTAAGGATTGAATATATTGTCAAAATAAAAAAAAATTATAACCATTCCATTTCATTCATATTTAAGGCTCTAAAATAGTATCAAAACTTGAAAAGATGACCACTATCTAATAACCCAACTGTAGGTGCAACTTTACCCTATTATACGGATAGGGTATAGACCTAGTGAGTCATTACACCTAAATATATCTTTCCTCATGACCAATTTTCTCATGGGTAACTTTTGGTCCATTTTTAAATGTTTCCATTCAATTTTAATAGTTTAAGACTCTCCATAGGTGTTTCAAGGTGAAAACTCCTTCAAAATCTTGTAGGCTTCACTAACTTATTTCAGTATGTTTTTACATGATTTTGATCCTCTTAAACCTAGGACTTCCTTCACTCTTTATCCTCTAAACTTGGTATAGAATTTGATTGATATATCCTCCATATTATCATTAAATTTTACGGTTCACATTTTTTGTAAATGCAATCTAAGAGGGCTATCAAAACCTCTAAGGTCTCTATTTTGGTCATTTTAGAGCAAAAGGTCCTAAATAGAGTCTAACTCTCCATTCATTGATTTGACACTTTATTGTCAATAGAGCACCATAAAGGGGTATGTTTGGACCTATAAAATAACAATGAAACTCAAAAGTAGATGATTAATTGCTAAAACACCTCTTCAAGGTATATTTTCATCCTATAACACTAACTATAGATGATTGCTCTCTAACACAGGCAAAACTAAGACCACATTCCAAGTATGCTAATTTTTATCACATTTATTCCTTAAAGAAGTCCCTAAAGATTTAAAGACTATATCAAAATCTCCAAATTTCATTAGTGATGTCAGCATGCTCCTGTAGGTGAAGTTTTATGACTATGTTATGCAGGGAGAACATGAGGAAGCAAGAAAATGCAAGGAAATGCCTTCTAAGCACCACAAAACAAATTTAAATTATTTCATACATAAAGAAAACATTAGGATCATCTAAAAAACAACATCAAAACACTTTTTCCAACATGGATAAGTCATTTTCAAGGAAACCGAGATAACTATTGATGCAAATTAGGCTAGAAGGTCTCTCCCAATTACTTGAGCTTTTAGAAACAAAAATAAGCATGGGTATGTCTTTAAAAACATGTAAAAAAACTTTAAGCACATAAAACCATCAATCCAAATCAATAAAATATGAAACATGCTCAAAAGGAGACCCCCTTATGGTTATAAGCCCATAAAAATCTACATGGAGTGTTAACCATTGTTCATAAAGGAGGATGCACCAAATTTGAAGTTATTCTTATGAAAATTAATTTAACTGAGAGTACCATCCACATGTAGAAGCACTCATCCCAATTCCACCTGTATGGTCTATACCAAATGCTTGAAGTTGCCTTTTATTTGGTTTCCAAGACAAGAAGGAAGAAAAAGGAGAAAGGAACAAAATTTAATATGTATTATCTAAAAAAAAGCATGTAACTAAATATTATGAGGTGAAATGTCACATAACTATTGTTTTCACTTGAAAGTGAGATGATCCATTCTATACAAGTGCCCAAAAGAACCTAAAAATAAGGGAAAACTACCTTCCTTTGAGCATAACTAATTCTTGAATTATCAAGAGACTAATTATAACCTTTTATAACCTCTCCCATGTTAACCATAGTTTGATGACAAGTTGGTATCTTTATCCCATCTGTATAAGTCCTCTTTTTTAGCTAAAAGGTGGCCCCACAAGTTATGTTTGACATATTAAACATGTAAGAATAATTAAATGACCTATAGAGATATTAAATAATATTAAAAACCAAATTATAACCAATCCAACATAATTTATGCCTTTGACCAACTTTGATGCTATTTGACTAGGGTTGACTTTCATTGACTTAACTGGTAGAAAGAGCTAGACTTGAACCAAGGTTAGGCTAGGGATAAGTAAACATCTAGAACAATATAAAACCCACTATAGGACATGAATAAACTTATACAAATTTTATAAATGTATGGGTTGACTTAAATTTGACCAAAGGTCAAATTTTGTCAATAGATACATTTTTTAATTGAGAGATGACTAACATGGGGATCCTGCTACGCCCCTAACCTATCACATGTATGAGGATAGTATTAGCCGAATTGTGGCTTATTTATCCCTCTTTGACATTATATTACATTTATCTATGCTTTATTTTGATTAGTAGGTCGGCCTATAGAGTAACCATGGCCTAGATAGACTATATATAGGAGGTAGTGGGTAATCATTTATCATCATATTGTGAATTCTGCTCTTATTGAAGCTTGTGGAGGTTGCCCCCTCAAAGTGGCTTATCTATTATCATTTATTTGGATATATTTCATTCATATTTGGATATAATTCTACTTTTATACTTAATTCTTTAATTAATTTCATTACAAGTGGTATCAGAGCTGCGATTTGGGCAATCTTGTGGGTGAAACACTAAATTTTTAAATTTTGTGATATATGAAAAAAAGTTGCAAATTTATCTGTAAAATTTTTATTGGAGGTGATAAATAATAAAATTAAGCTTACCTTAAAATTTAAGCTCATTTGGATCTATTTTACAAAATTTATCGCTATTTTATGGTTTTTTATAAAATTGCTCTATAGTGCGCAATTCAAAGAATTTTTTTGAGTTATTTACATTTTTGGAAAGCTTAGAAAAATTTGGACACGTTATGTTCTTTGTATACTTTTATTTGAGGCCGACATAATTCCAAAATCACTTGGTCAAAGTTGGGTCAAAAGTACCAATAAGGGTCGACATCGTAAAACGCTTTTATGGCAGGCCCACAAACTCAGGGCCAAGAGAAGGGTGTTGAAACTCCAGGTAAAAATCCTAACAAGAAAGAGATGGAGTCAGAAGGGGAAGGTACTTGACCCTTTGTACTATATTTTTTTGACATAGATCACAAAGTGAGCCAACTTGACTATAGTGTGCAAGGCATTTAGAGTGAGGTGCAAGACATACAATCTAATATGAAATCCATATAAGATAGTTTGGGAGATATCATGATGTATTTGAAAATTACTCAGTCAATCATTAAGATAACTCTATTTCACAAACCCACCAGGGTGGTTCTCCTAACCAGTCTACTTCAAATCTAACTCCATGGCCACAAAGGAACCTATTACCAAAGGTGGATATGCACAAGTTTGATGGAAAAGATCCACTCAATTGGCTCAACCAAATGGAAAGTTTTTTTTGACATACATCAGATTCCAAGTGGACAAAAGGTTACCATGGCATCCTTGTATCTTGAACTTGATCAATTCATTTGGTATCGATGGTTGTGTGCTCAAAAGAAAAAGATGACTCTCAATGTCACCTGGTCAATTTTTACAGAGGAGCTACAATTATACTATGGCAATAGTGTGATAGAGAATTACTTTAGACAACTATCAAAATTGTGACAAACTAGCTCCATCAAGGATTATATTCATCATTTTTAGAACCTATCCTTATGTGTGGAGGTAATTTTTGAAGCAAACTTGAATGACCTATTTTGGGTGGACTCAAGGACCACATTCAACATGAGGTACACATGTTTAATCCACTAAATATTTTTGATTCTATTATCCTAGCACGTAGAGCTAAGGAAAAATTCATAGCCAACAAGAAGCAACCATTCACTCACTTCAAATATCGTAGCATATCGTCACCAACATTTCCTCCACCTACTAGATTGACCCCTCAGTAAATTGAAGAGAAGTGTGCAAAAGGATTATGTTTTGGTTGTGATAGCAAGGGGAATAAAGGACATAGATGTGATGAGAAGAAGTTATTCTACATTGAGGGACCAAACAAAGATGAAGAAGCAGGTGATGCCTCCAATGATGATGAGGAAGATATAGAGGAGGTACCTAAAGATTCCTAACCTATAATCTCTTGTCATGCACTTGCAGGTATTAACACTCCATAAAATCTTAAGTAGTGGGGTTCTTCAAGAAATAGAAGGTGACAATGTTGATTGATTCAGGGAGCACACATAACTTTATAAACCATAAGTTGGCCACTCGATTGAACTGTTTCATCTACCCAGTACCAGAATTTCAAGTCATGATTGTAGATGGTGGCACAATTAATTATTCAGGCAAATCCATAGTATTAAGCTTACTATGGGTGGGTACAATCTCAACTCTCCTATATTTGATATTCCCATGGGTACCACAAACATTGTTTTGGGAGTCCAATGGCTCACAACCTTAGGTACCATTGAGATGAACTTCCAAGAACTATTCATGTGCTTTCATTTTGAAGGTAAGAAATTGAACTACATAGATTACATGCAATATATCCATAATTTATTAGTTTGCATCAGATGACCAAGATGCTAAAAAAGGGGGTAGAGGGAATTATTGCACAATTATGCTCCATAGATGTTCAACCCACACAGGTATCTACACATCTTGATATACAAATAATTCTTGAAGACCACCCATCTATAATTTTGGGGCCATGCCAAGAGGACTACCACCAAAAAGAGAACATGAGCATGCCATTCAACTAATTCCAGGTAGTCAACCACCAAATATCAGACCATATAGATATCCATATGCTAGAGGCAGGGATCATCAAGCATAGCCAAAGTGCATATTCATCACTAGTGGTCATGGTACAAAAGAAGGATGACATATGGAGGATGTGCCCAAATTATAAATAACTCAACAAGTACACCATCAAAGATAAGTTTCTTGTTTTAGTAATTAATGATTTACTTGACGAGTTGCATGGTGTTAATTATTTCATAAAATCGAATCTTTGCTCGGGATACCATCAAATTAGAATCAAGGATGAAGATGTTCATAAAACTAGTTTTAAAACACATGAGGGCCATTATGAGTTTTTGGTAATGCCCTTTGGTATTACAAATGCACCATCTACTTTTCAGAGCTTAATGAACACTATTTTTAGGCCTTTTTTAAGGAAGTTTGTGCTAGTTTTCTTTGATAACATATTGATTTATAGTCAGACATGGGAAGCACATCTGCAACATGTGAAATAGGTGTTGATAGTTTTGGAGAAGCACCAACTTTATGCGAAGCCATCTAAATGTGCTTTTAGAATACAGGAGGTAGAGTACCTCGATCACATTATTTCCCATGAAGGGGTCAAAGTTTATCCCTAGAAGATCAAAGCGATAATGGAATGGCCCATGCCAAAAACTCTCAAAAACCTTTGAGGGTTCCTTGCTACTATAGAAGATTTGTTAAAGGTTATGGTAGCATAGTAGCTCCACCCACTGCATTGCTAAAGAAGGATTATTTCCATTGGAATGATGATGCCACCAAAGAATTTGAGAAACTAAAAGTAACTATGTGCACCACTCCAGTTTTGGCTACTCCAGACTTTTCACAAACATTCACTATTGAATGTGATGCTTTTGGGTCTGGATTGGGGGCAATACTAATGTAGGAAGGAAGACCCATTACATTTGAAAGTTGTCAATTCAAAGGTAAGAATCTAAAAAAACCTATTTATGAGAAAGAAATGATGGATATTCTTCATGTAGTTAAACAATGGAGGCCTTATCTGATGGGTAGACACTTTAAGGTGAAAACGGATCATGATAGTCTCAAATACTTTTTGGAGCAAAGATTATCATCTGAAGAACAACAAAAATGGGTAACCAAAATGTTGGGTTATGATTTTGAAATGATCTACAAGAAGGGTAAAGATAATGTAGTATTAGATGCACTATCTAGATGGGATACATCCACAGAAGTATTACTTTATGCAATGTCCATATTGCAAGCAGATTGGGTGGATGAAGCTAGGTTAGAATGGGAGAAATACAAGGATACACAAGTTTTGATTTAGAATCTCCAGCAAGGTAATTTATCCTCTAAAAATTTTGAACGGAAAGGTAATGTCCTATGGTATAAGGGTAGGTTATACTTGTGAAAAAATTTAGAGCTTAAGCATAAGATTCTTGTAGAGTTGCATGCATCTCCAATTGGGGGACACTCAGGGTTCTTGAAAACTTATCATAGAATTAAGAAATAATTATTTGGGAAGGACTAAAGGGAGATGTACAAAAGTTTGTGGAAGAATTCTTGATATGCCAATAGAATAAAGGTGAAACAATTAAGACTCCAGGTTTGTTACAACCATTAGCAATTCCTAGTCAAAGGTGGGAGGAGGTTTCCATGCATTTCATCACTGGGTTGCCTTGTTCTGAAGGTAAGAATTTTATTTTGGTCATTGTGGATGGGCTTCCAAAATATGCCCATTTTTGTGCTATCTCACACCCATTTTTATTAAGTACAGTAGTGGCTATTTTTATGGAAGTAGTTCTCAAATTACATGGAACCCCAAAAATAATTGTAAGTGATTGTGATCCTATTTTCACTAGTAATTTCTAGCCTAAACTATTTTCTTATTTGGGTACTCAGCTAGATCATAGCTCATCTTACCACCCTGAATTTGATGGACAAACTGAAGTGGTTAAAAAATGTTTAGAGGGGTATCTCTATTGTTTTGTATCAGATAAACAAGAACATTGGGTTAAATGGCTACCACTTGCAGAATGGTGGTATAACACATCTTTCCATACCTCTTCTAAAATGTCTCCATTTGTAAAACTATATGGTTACCATCCACCTTCCATCACTTCTTCATTAAAGGTTCACACCAAGGTTCAAGATGTGGAAGAACACATTCAACATCAACAAGAGGTTTTGGCTAGTTTGAGAGAGAATTTGGCCTTGGCATAAAATATGATGAAGCAACACGCAGATCAACACTGTAGTGAGCAAAATTTTGAGGTGGGTGACTAGGTATTTGTTTGTTTGCAGCCTTACAAGTAGATGTCCTTAAAGTAATAGAAAAAGGACAACAAACTTGCTCCTAAGTATTATGGCCCTTATCAGGTTCTACAAAAAATTGGAAGTGTGGCTTACAAGCTCAAGTTACCTCATTCATCTCACATACACCCAGTATTTCATGTTTCTTGTTTGAAGAAGGTCATTGGATAGAAAGTTTCCATCCAGACAGAGCTCCAGGAACTAGATGAAGAAGGAGGAGTGATTTTGGAACCAGAGAAGATCCTCCAAACACGTACTAAGAGGTTGAGAACTAGAGAGATTAGGGAATATTTGATCAAGTGGAAAAACCAAAATAGTGAAGATGTAACTTGGGAAGGTGAAGATTTTTTGCAACAACATCTAGAGTTGTTCAACATTGAGGACAACATTGGTTTGAAGGGGAAGGGCATGCTACACCCCTAACTTATCACATGTATGAGGATAGTATTAGCCAACTTGTGGCTTACTTATCCCTCTTTGACATTATATTACATTTATCTATGCTTTCTTTTGATCATTAGGTCGGCCTATGGAGTAACCATGGCCTAGATAGACTATATATAGGAGGTAGTGAGTAATCATTTATCATCATATTGTGAATTCTGCTCTTATTGAAGCTTGTGGAGGTTTCCCCCTCAAAATGACTTATCTATTATCATATATTTCGATATATTTCAATCATATTTGGATATAATTATGTTGTTATACTTAATTCTTGAAGTAATTTCATTACAGATCCTCTAGACCCAATTAGGGGATCTATTACCATAATGCATTGTGATAAGGAGGGTTAAAAAGCCTCCAGTCTAACATAATCACATAATAACCTAAAGGGGTCCTAAATTTTCATATTTCACCTATACTAATAACAAGTAAAGTAAATATAATCTAGTGCTCACTAAATCTTGTGGCATAAAGTAAGGGTTAGAAATAATAAAACTAAACATGTATATAAGACATATACTTAGGTTAATGTATACATAATCCTAATGTATAGAAGAGAAGCAAAAATTCATATCCATCTACTCTTACAAATGAGAAATAAAGTTAGGAATACTTACCTTTGAAGACGAACCCATCGAGCCTCGATCTCTCCCTTGGTGAAGGTTCTTTGAAAGAGGTTGTTGTGGTATGTAAGGATGATAAAGACAAATTAGCTTTAGGTTATAAAACGTATCAATGCATCCAAAATACTTCTCCACAAGAAAATATCCATATCTACAAATAAGTTATGGAACCCTAAGCTTTACTTCTCAAGTAGAATGGTCAATACGTAGATGTTCATTTAATCTTACTTCTTTTAATTCTTCTGAATAAATGATGTAAATGAACTTGTATATATAAGTAAATTTTACCCTTGACCATTCTAAAAATCCTAGCTAATAGGGTTGACCCAGTCAATCTAGCATAATTTTGAACAATAATTTACTAGGTCTTAAGCTAGGTCAACCAAAGGCTAACCTAATTCCTAAGTGAAAATATCTCAAAACTATACAAGTTTGAACCAGTTGACCTAGCACAACTAATAGAAAAAAAGGGATTTAGGTGAGGAAAAGGAGGATAAAATATAGTAAATTCCTATAATGGGTATAACAAAGAATGATAAGGTTAGGGATAATGGTTTTACAAGACAAGTGTGTAGTTAACAATTGTAAAAAGGGACAACAATCCTGCAAAGTACCAATGGTCTGCCCACACCTTTCTCGATGCACCCCTTAAGACATGAACTCATAGATATTGAGACTCGATGGGTTCCTACAAGATACAATGTTTTATTAATTGATAAAAATTTGAAAATATTATGTGTATACATGTTGTACCTCAAAGTTACATACTATAATTATTATTCCTGAACTCATATCTACATTTGACTAATTTATTGTGTACATGGTGGTAATTGCTATGGATACCATGTTTGTGACAGTTAGAAATACTTTGTGTATACATGCATTCAATATTTGAGTGTTGACAAATGTCGTGTTTTTATTTTAGGGTGTTCTATGGCAACTATGACTTGCTTTGTTATATATAGTTACTTGTATAATTTCTCAGGTTTCCATGATTTTAAGACTAGTTTATATGAATGTTTTTAGAAAACTATTGGTTATGTCTTGGAATACTAGACTATGGTAATATGGGTTTTCATTTGTGAAATATGTTTGGAAATAAATTGTGTTATTTTAAATATACAATTATGTATTTTACTTGGGTGGTGTAGAATATAGTCATTAGTTCTAGTATGGGATAGAAATTAATGTAAGATTCATTCATGTGTTTTAAGGAATAAATATATTCTTTGGTTAATCCTATGTATAACATAGTATATGATATATCTGATAAATAGGATGAAAATATAATAAATCTTGTGTTTGAATTATATTTGACTAATCTACATTGTCAATATAGAGTAAGGAATGAGATGGACTTCACTGGCTTACCAGTATCATAATGACATATGAAGGTAGTTTGATCAAGTGGTGTGTATGAAATTGATTGATCTAGATTTTTATTATTTATTATCTATAAAACATTGGTCCAAAGTATGTTTAGTGATATATTATCATTTCATGAGTGTGTGATTTACATGTTTGTGTGATATATTTAAATATGATGTATTTATATGATACACTTCATGTATAGTTTAGAATCATACAACACATGGGTACTTGTTTGTCTCTTTGGATTCTTGTGACATCACTATCTACTCATCCATGAAGGAAATAACATTTATTAATGGGATTAGTGTTGGAGATCATTAGTTTGTGCTTGGTGTGGAAAATTTATTGGATTATGTGCTCGCTCCCCATAGTAGTACTACTATAGAGATGACACTTGAGATTACCATAAATAATAGAAAGTTCAAAGAACCCATGCTTTGGGGAGCTAGATATCTAAATTATGTACATTGTATTAGATTATATATTATTATTCAGTATTTTCATGAAGAATTATAATTACTTATTATTTTTATTTAAATTGGTGATTATAGAGTTGTATCATCCAAGATTGAGTTGCTTTATTGCTTTCTATATGTATTTTATGTAGTATTATCATGACATTAGAGATATGTGATATAAGATGTAATATGTACTTATTGTTATCACTTGAGTATATATGTGATCTCTATTTATATTATTGAGGTTTAATCTATTTATAATATATATGTTTAATTGAAAAAATGATGTATTTCTCTATCTAACCCAACATGGTTGTTATAAAGACTAGTTCTATTATGGTTTTTCTAATATTCATTTATGTATGCCTAGTGCATAGTATTTACGTTTTTTTGTTTTAGCTTATTTTAGCTTATATTATGTTGTTTATATTATAAAATTATTAATGTTATGTTATTTTATATTTATATTTATTACTATTTATAAAATTGAAGATTCTATAAATTCACTCATGTTATTATGATTATTTTCTACTTCTTGTTGCACAAGATATCCCTATAATTAGCATGTTCTAGATAAATTCCAAGAAAATGTACTAACATACCCTAAACATGCACACAATTATAATTTTATTTAAAGGTATCTATGAGGAGATACCTTGAAGGGATTTGTATTACCTTTAAGTGTAATCTAATGCATGTATGAAAAGTATAAGGTATCTCATAAGAGAAATGCATTAGGGTACCATTGAAGGTACTAAAAGGCCATTTCAAACATGTAGGAGATACCTTGAAGGGTATTATAGTACCTTCAATGGTTATCTTAGTATATACCTTGAATATACACACAATTGTAATTTTATTTCTCTTAGGGGATACCTTGAAGGGCCTTGTAATACCTTCAAGGGGTATCCTAGTATATACTTTAAACATGCACACAATTATAAATTTATTTCAAGGTATTATTAGAACACATCAACTTAGAGGGGGGGGTGAATTAGTAAATTAACTAACTTAGTCCTTTTAAGACAAAAATAATGCAAATTAAAATATATATGTAGAGATCACATACACATAAATAGACACAACACTAGATATACCATGGAAAACCCAACATGGGAAAAACCACCATGAGAATAGCTACTAGAATTTATTATGCTAATCTAGACTCACTATCAAGAACCTTATTGGTTACAATGTTTAAGGGCACCAAAATTAAGGAGACACCAATACCCTAATTTAAGAGTTCCTACTCTAAGGAAGCACAAGTCCCTAATTAAGCACCAACTCAACATATCTGATGGCACCCACCAATCAAACCTATATTCAAAATATGAAACTACAACTATAAATTAAAAATTTGATTCATAAATGAATCCAATTCCATTTATTTATTCCAAGTACATTATATAACTACTAAAGCTTTGCTCTAAATCTCTTCTCTTATTTTCTCTACCCCTTAGTCTCTATGACTTTATATTTACCTATTTGACACACTTCATAAATCTCTTGCTCTTTACCTCTTTCTCTCTCAATTTGACTCTATTCAGGAGCAACAATAATATCAAGATTTTTTTTAACCTAGATGACATATATGTATACATAAGCATTAAATATAGGTTTCATATCCTTTTTGTGTTCACACTAATTTTATAACACATCATGCTAATTTTGGACTTGATTCATATTTTTTAAACAATAAGTTTTCCACATCTTGAACTCATGCTCCACCACCATCATTCTTGGTCTCATTACTATTTTTACCATATACTGGGATCTTATTTTGATGCACATGCCATATTAAACAAATTTCATCAATCACCAAAATCAATTTCATTATTTGTATCATATTTTATAGCTTACCTACATGTTCCTCCACTTCACCATTGTGATGAACAAACCTTTGAATACTAACCATTCATCTTAATTTTCATTCCATGATATAATGATCCTCATTCAAATTGTTAAAATTTAATTTGCATCCATTCGATCAAGTTTTGACAGGGTTACACACTTTATTCGATCCTTATACACTTCCAAGCTTTAATGTTCTAAATTTAAAATGCATTTATTAAATATTTTGATCTGAGCTCCCATGTGCCATTAGATCTTCATAGTTGCATGAGCTATACCTCTATCTAATGTTAAAACTTGGGCTCTTAATCTCATCTCACTGCTTCCTGAGTCTTTGGAATGAATATACTCTATCAATCTCATTAAATAACTCAGTCTTTAACTCACCTTTATGTTTTTAAACATCGAGAACTTGATCCCATTGAGTCCACTCACTCTATTAGATATTAATTTCATAACCATATGCTCACCATTCAATATTTTGACAAGATCAAAGTTTATCTCTGATGAGCTCCTATAATGTGATAGTTTTCACCCTCCTACACCTTTGTTGTTAGTTACTGATATTGAGACACTTCGCATCCTCATGTTAATCCTTAATTATTTGACATTAAAATATTCCATAGATTTACTGTACAAGTTATATTATTGTGAAACTTACCAATAACATGTTTACTTGATGGTGCCTTTGACAAATTGACTTTGATATGCTTTATTGGATATTCAATGTACAATTAAGTACTAGTCATTGATCAAGTTAGGACAAATATTAAGTCTAAGACTTAGGAAATATTAAGGTCTTAGAACATTACTCAGGCTAGTAATTACTAGATTGAAGGGGCCAATTTCAAAATGCTGAGGAAGACTTATGTTATAACTTAAGTAACCAATTACCATCTATATCTAGTCAACATAAAAATAGAACATGCCTATGAATGCCATGGCTTAAACCCTTAGGGTTTAACTGAGAAAACCTCAATGTTTGAGAGAAAATATAAATTAATTATGAGTTCATTTCTTCTCAACTAAACCTATGAAACATATATTTAGGATGCTATTGAAAAACTCATGACATATTTTCTCTTAATTTTTCTTCAATTGGTCTAGAAATGGCCTCTATAAAAGCATAACTTTGCACTATGTAATTTTAAAACATGTTATTCTTTCCATCAATCCTACCTTATCCTTTGACATAAATGACATACATAATGACACGTTTTACATCAATGAAAATCATATGGCCAACAGTATCCCCCTTTAGCATTTATGAAAAACTAAATGCTCTGATCTTATAATGCTCTTCTCCTCTACATTGCTTGCATTATCTTCTGATGAACTTAAGTTTAAAATATTCATACCAAACCTTCTCCCCTTTAGTTAATGGAATAATGACCTAAACTCAACTTAGAGACATGCTCCACTCTTTCAAAATTTTATAGAGAGCATTTTTACTTTTTCTCCCCCTTTGACAGCAATGGCAAAATGACTCCAACTTTCTCATAGTTTGTCTAAATTTTTCTCCCCCTTTATCAGATAAAGGAGTTTGTCCAAAAATATATAACCATGAACTCATTATAAATTTGCAAAAATATGCATACCTAAGTTAATTTTATCTCTTCTTCTAGGTATTAACAAGACTTCTATGATACTTCCCCTAGACTCATGCTCTATCACTAAGATCTAGTGATGTGATGTAGGAGCCACCACTCCCAATTTCTATCTTTGATACTCAAATTATTCCTTGGAAAGAGGTTTGGTGAATATTTATGTAAATTTATCTTGAGTTGGTACATACTCCATTGTGACCTCTTGATTTCCAACCTTTTATCTTAAGAAGTGATGCTTGATTGATATGTACTTGGTTCTAGAATGCATCACTAGATTACTTAATATATTAAGAGTACTTAAATTATCATAAATAATAGAGAGAGGTATTTTTACTCTACCTTGATGTATTTAAGTATTTATTTTATCCATAATAATTTAGTGTAACGTGCCACTACTACCATATACTCTACTTCTGCTATAGAAAGAGTAACTGACTCTTAATTTTTCCTCGGCCATGAAATAAGTCTGTTTCCAAGGAAAAATGAACTACCACTAGTGCTTCTTATATCATCCATAATTCCTACCCAATCAACATCTGTATATGTTTTCAAGGTGAAATCTTCATCTTTGGGATACCATAGGACATAGTCAATTGTGCTCTTGATATATCTAAAGATTTTGTTAATTGCATTGACATGTGATTCTTTAAGAGAAGATTAAAATCTTTTAATCATGCATACTACTTGAATAATATCAAGTCTTGATGATGTTAAGTACAAAAATCTACCTATCATTAATCTATACATATTATAATTTACATCAAGGGACTCATCCTCTTTACTCAACTTGCATCTAGTTATCATGGGAGTACTTACTGGTTTATTATCCTCCATTCCAAACTTCTTGAACATTTCCTTTGCATATGTGGTTTGGGATATAAATATCCCATCATAAGTTTTTTATATCTATATACCAAGGAAGAAATAAATTTCTCCAAGCATATATATATCAAACTCATTTTGTATTTCAATATCAAATTCTTTGCACATTCTATTATTGTTGCCACCAAAAATGATATCATCTATATAAACAATAAAAATTAGCATATGTTCACCTTCTAATTTGAAGTATAGATTATTGTTTTCACATCCTTTATTGAATCTTTATTGTTATAGGTACCAGTCTAATCTTGAATGCCATGCTCTAGGTGCCTATTTTAAACCATACAGATCTTTCTTCAATCTACATGCATAATCATCTTTCTCTGACAGCTAAAAACCTTTAGTTTATTCTATGTAGACATCCTCTTCTAGGTTCCCATTCAAGAAATTAAAATTAACATCCATTTGAAATAATTTGAACTTATTATAAATAGAGAATGTTAAAAACATTATTATGGCTTCCAATCTAACAACTGGAGTAAATGTTTCCTCAAAATCTATGACCTCAACTTGTGCATATATTTTGCACACCAATCATGCCTTATTCCTTATAAAATTTCCATCCTCATTTAACTTATTTGTAAGGACCCATTTTTTACCTTTTACATTCTTGTTTGAATGTCTTATAACTAATTCCTAAGTTTTTTTCTTTTCAATTTAGCTCAATTCTTCTTCCATGTATTTTAGCCAATTCTCATCCTTACTAGCTTCAACATATATCTTAGAGTCAATTTTAGACATTAGATCAAAACTTACTTGATCTTTGTTCATTGTAAATATTCTCCTTGTCTAAACTCCTTCATTCTTATTTCTAATGATCTACTCTATAGGATGATCCTTTTGAACAAATATTGCACATGGATTTTCATTTATTTCCTTAGCCTCTTTATTAGTTGATTCTTCTTCAAAATTTTATTCTTAAATATAGATTTCTCTCTCAAGTTTAACTTGTTTCACTCCTTCAACCTTGACATTAATGCTCTCTACAATCTTGTGTAGCCTTTTGTTGTAAAATATGTAGGGTTTGCTTTAGTTGGAATAAGCAAGAAATATTCCTTCATCACATTTTGATTCAAATCTTCCCAACTTATCTTATTTTTCTATTAATGTAGCCTTTTCTTCTAAACACTCTAAAGTACTTAATAGAGATAGGATTTTCATACCATAGTTAATGTGGATTTTTAACATTGTTTACCCTTAGTTGAATTCTATCCAAGATATATACTTCTTTTTGGTCTGATTCTTTCCAGTATCCATTAGGTAAATTGGCCTCTTTTAACATTATTTTAGACATCTCCTTAACTATCATGTTCTTTCTTTCAATAACTTCATTATACTATAGATTCTTTACTATATAGTAATGCCTTTTAATTCCATGATTCTCATAGTACTCTATGAGCTCATTTGAGGTGAATTATCCACATCTATTAGATCTTAAAAATTTAATTTTTTGTCTAATCACATTCTCTACAATGGCCTAAAGATCTTCAATCTTTCAAATTCCTAAGACTTATCCTTCAAAAAGGTTACCCATGTCATTATTGAGTAATCATCTACAAATAACATGAAGTATCTCTCTCCTTTAGATCTTCTTATCTTAGTAAGACCACAAAGATTAATATGAACTAATTCTAGACAATTTGTAGTTGCATACTCCTTTGTTTGAAATATTACCCTTGTCTTCTTGCCTTGTTGACATTCCTTGAAAATAGTGTCTATGAGTTTGGTTATCTTAGGCATGTGTCTAACACAATTATTTGATCTCAAATATACCATGTTGTCAAAATTGACATGGCCCATTCTTCTATGCCACAACCAACTCTCATCAATATTTCCTATTAGGTAGTTATTTCCATTCACTTCACTGAGATTATAAATGTTGTTTTTTGTTCTTTTCCCTTCAATAACTACTCTTCTAGCTCTCCTTAACTTACAACCTTATACATTAAATGTGACCTTATATCCATTGTCACACATTTGGCAAACACTTAGCATATTATGCTTCAATCCTTCAACATACAGGACATCATGTGTACGCAATTTTCCATCTATGTTCAAGGTTCCTTTACCCAGGATCTTTACTATAGTGTTGTCTCCCAAGCTGGTAGATCCTTCCTTACATTTTCTTAGTTTGATGAACTTACTCTTGTCACCAATCATGTGTTTTGAACAAATGCTATCTATTACCCATAAATTTTCTTCCCTTGCATGGAGTGTAATTTGAGAAATCATAGATTCATCTTTCACTTTCCAAACATACTTAGGTCTCTTATTCAACTTATTTTTTCCTTTTTTAAAGACTTGTGAACCTTTTTTCACACTGGTAGGCATGATTTTATTTTATATTTTTGGTATTATAAAGTTTTTTTTACATTGTTTAGCTATGTGACAAAAAATATTGCAATTATAGCATATTAAATTTGTATCTAACAATGGAGCAAATGAATTTCCACTTATAAATTGTGTTCTGCTTTTAGGTACAACTCTACAATCACTAGCCCTATGAAGAAACTGATTATAGGTATAATAATAACCATAAAAATATGAGGAATACCTAGTCATAACATTTATTTGTGCAGGATGACGAGATCTTCTAAACTCTAGATTCTTTAAGTCTCTCACTCTTGTATAACCATATGCATTAGTGACCTTTGTGTTTTTCATCTTCCTTGAGTTTGTAGATATTTTCTCATTTTTCTTCTTCCTTTCTTCAATAGTATTTTATACTTTAGATTTATTTGATCCTGATTCTCCTTCTACTTTGAAGTTATCATATAGGTTAACAGATGTAATGGTTATGGGACACTTCCTTTTTTAATAACCAAAACCTGATCTCTATTTTAAAGGCTTTTAAGAGTTGATCAAATGATCAAGAATGTATGATCCTCCTCTTAGTTTTAGACCTTTGTCTATTTGATCTTTATCTTTCTCAAGTTATTTTCTAAAAGCCACTATCTCTACTTCTAAATTCATGCACTCATCAGATTTAGATTGTAGTTCAAGTTTAATTACATCTTCTATTATTTTATCCTCTTCAATTTGTGTCTTTAGTCTAACCACCATATGATTAGATTTTAAAGACTTTTGGTCATTTTTTAAATCTCCTTTTATCCAAGATTATTCTATTTTGATTTCTTTTTTCTCATCTTATCAATTTCATCTAGAGCATAGATGAGTTCACACTCTAGATCCACTTCTCCTTCTTCTTCATCTAAGTCTTCAACTTCTTCTTGATCCACATAAGTTGATCCTAATGTCATGAATAGGACTTCCTTTTCCTCAATCACAAAGGGATATTCATGGTCATCATTAGAACTATCACTATCATATAATGAATCACTATCTTCTCTTATGTACAAACCTTAGTTATTTTTGAAGAAGTTCTTCTTGTTGTAATAGTGGGGTTTAATCTTTTTACTATCCTCATCTTGCTTAGAGTTATCCTTTTTTTATAAGGGCAT
>JARHVA010002783.1:1377500-1390000 GCA_037957365.1 Torreya grandis
TGAATTGATACCTGATTACAACATGTTTGATCTTACCATGGAAGATGAGGGTACTTTGATAATTATGTGGAGGAGATATTTTCATAAAATAATATATAATCTCCTTTCTTCTCCTCATGCAAATCTAAAAGTATCCTTCTTAAACATATAGATTTGCAAGCTACTACATTAGTTACTATGTAGTCTACTTTAGCTATAGAAACTAAAAGTATAGGTTATTTATTTGAAGCCTAAGATATATCTCCTAATATAAGATGATATACATACCTTGAAGTGTTATTTAAATCATAAAGACTACCAACCCAATCACTATCCATGTAGCCCACTACCTAAAACACATCTTTTGTTGCATATAAGACTCCATAATCTCTTATTCCATTCACATACCTCAATATCCTTTTACCCACTTGCCAATGTGTTTCCTTTGGCATTTCCATGTATCTAGATATGAGTTTGACTACATAAATTATGTTTAATATAGTTGTAATCAAATAAATTAGGCTTCCCACTAAGCTTTTGTATTGTGTGAGATCTACATTACTATTATAAACATCCTTGCACAACTTAAAGCTTATCTCATTTGGTGTAGATATTGGATTGATAAATAGCATCTTAAAATTCTCTAACATCTCCTTTGCATACTTAGATTGGCATATAAAGATCTCATTATCTAATTACTTGAGTTTTATCTAAATAAAGTACTTAGAAAAACCTAAATAAATCATTTCAAACTCCTTCATGGCTATTTTAAACTCTTTTATTGACTAATTTACATTTTTGGTGAATATTAAATCATCCACATACAAATTTATAATCAAAATATCACCTTTTCCTAGTTTTATGTAGAGTGTGGGATCACTAGTGCTTTTGTTAAAGCCATTTCTCAATAAGTATGAATCTATACAGATGTACCATGCTCTTGGGGATTGTTTGAGCCCATATAATGCCTTTTTCAACCTATATACCTTGTTCTCATGACCAATAATCTCATATTTAGGTGGATATCCACATAAAGCTCTTCTTTTATCACTTCATTCAAGAAGTTTAACTTGACATCCATTTTATGCACCTTCCATTTACGTTGATTAACAATTTCTATGATTGTCCTCACCATTTATATCCTTGATATGGGTGTAAACATCACATTGTAATCATTTTCGAGCCTGTATTTATAGCCCTTCACCACTAGTCTTGATTTATGCCTCTCTATCTTACCATCGAGAGTGGTTTTTGTCTTATACACCCACTTGAATCCTATGACCTCTTTTCATTTTGGAAGGTAAACTAACTCCTAAGTTTAATTTCTCTCTATGGCATAAAAAATAGAGTGTGCAGGCCCAAGTGGACAAAAACTAAAAACACTAAGTAAAATAAAAGATTGAGATTATGGGGATAGTTCAGACCAAATGATATTGATGGAAATGCACTAAATACACATGCAATAAGATAAAAAATATGGGATGGAATAGTTATATCAATAAAACACAAAATTCACATATATCAAATTCACCTAAAATACTATTACAACTTATTTACAATGCATAAATTTGTATATCTATAGAAGTTTACAAGACTCATAAAAAACATCAGTCTACAAATTAATAGATAGGTAGATGATTCCAAGTGGAAACAAAATTTAGACATCAATGGCTAATAATGAGGTTATAAGTTTATCCTTTTGGTTAATTCGAGTGATTATTTATAAATTTTTAGATTCAAAACTATTAAATATATTAGTTACTAAGATTATTTTATTATAGTTATTAGAAAATGTTAGATTTACCCTCAAATTCAACATTTTGGGTCTTTATTGGTTTTCCACACACAAGGAAATAATTAACAATAAATACAAGTAAGCGCTAAACAATCCTAATCTCTATCATTCCATAATAAAAATCTAGTTAGACTATCTGAATCTCAGTAATTTCATAACATATAGTGGTAAACAATGAATAAAAGGGCCAAGTCAAGACAAAAAAATTACACATTTCAGATAGATAAAAAAATATATTAAATAATATTAAGATTAAATACCTAAAAATAATGATCTACAAAAATGACAATAACAAATATGGTCAATGCTTCAGACACTCTACAACCCACTATGTTTTCATATGTCATCACTACGTTGTGTATGTTAAAATAAAACTAGGAATATGTATCTGGTCAGACATATTCAATAGTTTTTGTTCCCCTTAAAAATGTGATGAAATTATATGGACCACATTTTGCAAAGTAAATTTGAATTTCAAATTCATTGGGGAACTTCCACCTATTTTTGAACACAAATGCACCTCCAGAGTAGTCAAGTTAAATTGAAGTTAAGTGATATATTTAATATATTAAAATGATAATTATATATATCATATTAAAATATATAATATTTATTTAAAATATATACTAAAAATATATATTATATAATGTAATATAATATTAAAATATTATATATTATATAATATAAATTTAGGTATATTATACTAAAACTTATAATATATAATTATATTGATTTATATATTATATTACTCAATTTACTATATAAAAATATTATGATATGTGTGTGTATTGGAATTTGTGTACACACACACACACACACACACAAATATAAACCTAGTTATTCCAAACCCATGACAATATCAAAATAAGTTCACCTAAGGTAATTGTGGGCACAGACTGATCAAGATTTGAATCACCATGTAATGCTTTAGTATATGATGGATTTCATTATTCATATAAAGATATAGCCTTTTATCATGTAATCTCTACGTTAAAACTGTAACTCCCTTGGTTTCGACCAAGGGGCATCCGTATTTGCTAGATAAAGATCTCAATTATGGTTGATCACATTTTGCCTTGGTGATTGTAATGTACAAATTACTTTTGTTACAATGGCACTAAAAAATTAAAAGTGACCAAGAGGAATTTTGGGTTTATAAATTGGATGAAAATTAAAGTGGACATGTATGTTCCAAAGACACCATCTATTCCATGTATGCTAACTATACCTAGTGATGATGCATTCTGAAGTATACAACCAACACTTGTTTATCTTAAATATACTATTAATGTTACATCTTCAAAAAATGTGGATGAAAATCCAATGATATTATGTAAGAGCCTATTTCTAAATCATTATTATGAGTACCAAAGTTTCATGATGATAATTTTACTTCTATTTCCATATTTGAACTTCTGTAATTTTCATTATATTATCTTGTAGTGGATTATATAATATTTTTTAATTATTATTATCCCTTGGATGTAATCCAAAACCCATGGTAGGAGACCCATCAAGTGTTATTTTTAAGGAATCATATAAATCTTGAAGCTTATGTCTCAACGGAAAGCATTTATTAGTAGAATGCTTATGGCCCTAATGGAAATAACAATATGCATTCTCATCATATCCATATGTAATAGGTTTACTCATATCAACCTCTATAGGTGTAGGGAGAGATATGAGTTGACACTCAATCAACTTCTTAATAAGAAACACCAAAGGATTTATGAATGTAGTAATTTTTTTACATGGTACATTCTATAATACAACTCGATGTGGCACTACCATGTTCATTATTTGATTGGTATCACATTTTAGTTCATTCTAATCAACTTTTTAAGATGGTTTCATTATAAATTTTGTATTAGATGAGGAAAATGTAGTGTCCCCATACTTTAGCTTGTTTAATGCAAGGATTCTCATTTCTTAATCATGCTTAGGATTAACCTTCATGTTTCTCATAAGTATGAAATTTTAGTACCACAAAGTGTGGTGGGAAGGGTTGAAATGATACCTATAATGCAAGAGGGTTATGCATGGCATATTATGAATCAATCACATTAGATGCCTTTTAGGTGTTATTCTCAATGAGAGAATTTTTTTCTACAATGATTTAATCATTTATAATGAGGATTGTGAAAATACCCACCTTGATTCAAAGTATTCATTGAAGTTGACATCAAAGGTGATGAATATGTGTTTCCACTCGATGTATTCTCAATGTTTGATGTGATTAATGGACCTGAAAGATGAACACCCTTCATATTAGTCTCTATCATATTTGGTATTTGACCATGTCAGATGTGTATTATGTTATAAGTGTTTAAATTAATTGATATAATCACAAGTGTAAATTCAATAAAGGCAACTTGCTATCATAAGTATTTGAATTAGTGAATTTTATCTCAAAGTTATTCTAGGGGGTAAAAAATTAAGGAGTAAAATCCCTATTAGACAATTTAATCATGAAAATTAAAAAATATAAATAAACTTATTTAATAATTATATTTATAATAAATAATAAAAAATTATAATTATTTTTATTTATCAAAACTATGTTTATTATTTATTTTCATTTATATTTTAATCTTTAAATATTTTTACTAAAACATTTATGTTTAAATGTTTTTTCTAGAGTGATTAGTTTTTTCCTCCTCGTAAAATGAAACTTTTTTGCATGAAATGTTATTTTACTAAATTAATCATTGATATTCAAGTGGTGATAAATATAATAAGTAAATCCATACTGATAAAAATATTTGAATACAATCACAATTCTATTACAAATATTTTGACTATTTTCTACAAGTCTAAATCTCTCCAAATCTAGATAAGGTTCTATCCTCCAACCATAGGAATAACAAGAATCCCTTTGGCATTTATGAAAATGAACCATGACAATTTTTTTTATATAAGTCCACCACTAATATAATTTTAATGACTTAGAATACATGTTCAAACTTGTTTATATATTCCAATTGAACTACAATCAAATATTCAAAAACACATTTCATACTTAATATAATTTTGACTGCTTCATGTTCCCCTAATATTGAGTTAAACAACCACAAACCATTGTGGTATTTATTTAGAAAAAAAATTTTATCTATGAACCATTCTTCATCTCATTTTTCCCAATCAATAGAGCCATCTGTAGTCATATAAAATGAAAAAACTGGTAACTTGAGCATGGCTAATGACACCAAACCCTTAGGTCCCTTGTGCTTGCTTTTATGACCCTCTTATGCTTATTTTCACTAATTCATAGTCATCCATAGCATTCCAAGACTTGGTCCTAGCTCACCTAAACTACTCTCTCTAAGACAAATCAATCCCCTTAGGTCTTATTTGCTCAGGACAATAGTGTCATACTTTGACTATAAGACTAGTGCCACTACTATCCACTTTTGGTGTTATTGTCCAATTCTATTTCTAGATCTAATGACCAATTTATTCTAGTTCCTCATCCTTATCCTTATCAACAGGACATGAGTACATTAAACCCATGACCAATAGATCCATATAAAATCCCATTCAAATATCATTTTGAAAGGGTTGGTAAATATCGTTAAGCAAGAACATAAGCAAGACTATTTAGATAATCTTCCCTATTCTCTGCTTACAACCATCCAAGACACTTAAAAGATCATTTAAATCCTTACACCAGTTCCTAGCCACCTCAAAAATATCCATTTTAGCATTATGAATCCTCATATACATAATTTCACAAATCACATCAAGTGGGAGAACTACATATGGATTGATCCCTCTTCAGAGTATTGGTATGTAGGCAGTGTGCCCACACATAGGGTGTGAAGCACGTCTAGTGCATCTGACACACACTAACCCCCCTCTTGCTCAAAATTGGTCAAATCATAATGGAATATAGGTTTTAAAGAAATAATCTTCTCTATAGGGAGTTATACAAACTTCCAACTATTGAAACGTAGTAGATAGTGTCACACAAGCATAGTGAACAAAACCCAAAAAGCTCAGATCCTTAGGACAATAGTGGTAGAAGTGGAATCTAGTAGTAGTACCACTACTATCTAGTTATATCACTCCTATCCAATCACAAAATAAATTTTAGATCTTAGTGTGTGATAGTGTCTTAGTCCTGCATAGTGAATTCAATCCTTTGTCTTAGTTGAATCAATGAGTTTCCAACTAAGTGTTGTTTTCTTCTCCTTATTACTATTTTTATAAAAGTTAAAATTGAAATTAATTTATGCAAATCATTATCTTAATTATTGTCTATTTATTTACTAATTTTACTACTCATACCCTTTAAATAAACTAGGAATAATACACCAATATTCCTATAATTGTTAAATCATTTGATGAACACGACTTACTTTATTTACACATAAAAACTCTAAAACCCTAGGGTAAATTTCCTACTAATTTTTCTTATTTTATTTTACCTACATAATAAAATTAGAAATTAACATTAAATTTTAAAATATCATAGTAATTTTAAAATAATATTCTTTCAAACCCTAGTTGCCCATACTAGGTTCCTATATTTTCCCAGTAATTTTCTAATAATTTTATAATTTTTACTAGCATAGTAAAATTATAAATTTAATTCAAATTTCAAAATTCAATAGTAATTTTCAAAAATATTTATTTTTAAAAACCCTAGTTACATATACTAGGTCTTTCTATATCTCAAAATTTCCAATAAATTTTTTATTTTTACTTGCATACCTAACTCAAAAATTTACTTTAAATTTCAAAATTTCATAGTAATTTTAAAATAATCATCTTTCAAACCCTAGTTTCATATAAAATGTCCCATTTATTCTTGAGGTATCACCTTACATCTAAAATCATATTTCAAAAATAGATCTCACTTATTTTCAAATTTATCTTACATTTTAGCAAATAATAAGGAGACCATAATTGGTCCTATCATGTACTTGAATGATGAAGCTTACCATATGATAATAAAAAGCTTCATTCTTTTTTTTTCATGCCTAATTTTCATAATATGGGATGATATTAGAAATTCATTGTTAAACATAGTAAGATACCTCTCCTTTAAAGCAAAGTTTACTTGTCTTTCATACACGGTTTCACTTCTTGCTTTCTATTCTACATATGGAAAAAATTTCAATTTTATCATGATAAATGCATTAGAAATGTAATAAAACATTCCAAAGTTTATTATGAATTAATGCACAAATTCCTTTTCTTTATATCTTGCATATGGAAGTTTTTTCAAGTTTATCATGCTAAACACATTAGAAATGTCATAGCACATGCCCAAGTTCGTTATGCATTAATGCATAGTTTCATCCTCTCTATCCCTTGTTTACTATATCTCATGTGGAATGTTCTTTATAATCATATTTATATATAAATTTCATGCATTTAATCTCATATACATGGTTTCTACCTAGATGTATCTAACTATTTTTCTACTTTTTAGTATCTTCCTTATCCTCCTCTCTCCTAAGAGGGTGATAGCTACTTTCCCTCTAACTAGATCCATGCTATCACCCATCCAAAAGGTCATGAAACCTATATTATTTTTATTAATTCATAAATTAAGCCTATAGCTTATTTAAACCATCTTCAACATATGTGCTTACATGTTTAATCGAAAGCAACTAGGGTTTACACTTGTGACACTCTAAAAGATCAAATCACTGGTACGATCAAGTTAATTTCAGATTTACAAATTTGAAAACCAACTAGTACATGAAAATATCACATGGGAAAATAAGATGATAATATAAAAGCCTCAATGGCACCCTAGAGTCAATCATGTATATGCACCTTCACCTAGTCAATTGGTTGCAAGAAATGTTACATATCACAACAAGAAATCACAACAAAATAACTCCACAACTAGTGATTAAAAAATAATTCAAAGATCAAATAAGAGTTCAAGTGAGGTAATAAGGGAAATAATTAAATTTAAATTGATCAAACTCCCTCCTCTACATCCAGTGAGAAGATCTAGATATTATTGTGCATATCATAGAATGCATGGGCATCACACATATTCATGTTTGGTATTGAAACAAAATATACAATATATAATTACTAAATAGGACCCTACACAAGGTAAATCACCCAATTAATCTAAAATAACATAGGAACACATTCACAAAGGGTCAAATTTAGAAACATTACAATAGTGGTTACCAAAGCATAACTCAAAACAACAAAAGGATCAGAAAGCAAAATTAGAGTAACAAATAATACCACAAGCATATGAAAAAAAAATGAAAATCTACCTCTCTGAAATGAGGCTCAACTTTCAAAGTAGTATGGGTTTGGTCAAAAATATATACAATAATATTATTTCATGGTTAAGGGTTGGGCAAGCAGGCTCAAGGCATCACTACTCCTATTTTAGCAGTTGATAATGTTTGTCACCAAGGTTTGGGATTTATTAAACATCCCAAGGCAAATAATTCACATGCATATTTCATCAAATCAAAAGATCTAGATACAACAAAATTTGACACTAGAATTCCATTGGTTTAAAATCAAGATGATAATGATGAAGAGAACAATAAAGGTTATTATGATTATCAAGATACTGATAATTCAGAGACATATTCACAACCATTACATTATGCTTCATAATTACACATGATTATTTAGATTCAGTATAAGATAAAATGATAGGGATTCTCCCATGAGACTCAATGATTAGTATCATACTTTCTCTATGCACCTGTATATAATTCCTTATGCTTGATTATACATAGTTCCTTTTCAATTTCCTATACATAGTTTCTTATGATTGATTGTACATAGCTCCAATATATCAATTTTTTTTGAAAACATTCAAATATTTTAAAATAAATAAACATGCAAATAATTCAAAAATACCAAAATATTTTTGATTATATGCATCATCCATGCTTTACATTTTTACTACCATGCTAGAATTACATTTACTATTCTATGATTATTGTTTTTTGATTTATCTACATTACCATGCTTCAGTTGATCTTATTTTGAGTGTGTGTAGTGAAATTCAACTCTTTGATTGCTTCACTCTATCTATTGATGTGGAATCCTAATTCTACATTGAGACAAACATTGATATACATACCCATTGGGGGCATCACCTACATGACTACACCATCTAAGTTATGTCATTATTACAATACACACTCTAGTTATTATGTTGATGTACATTATTTACTAGCTTACACACATTACTCTATCAACAATAACTAATATATATAACTTATTTATTTCTTAGGATACACCTAATCTTATACTAACATGTCTTGCATACTTTCCCTCTTGCTTTGATTAGTTATATTAAATTATATTTCTAGTTATTACATGATTTCCTTTCTTGGTCTGTGTAGCTAGATATGATTACATTTCTTAGTTCTTGATTGCCTCCTATATGCACCTTAGGACATTTGTTAATGTCCTTTGCTTCTATTCATGTGTGTGCCTTAGGAAATTTACCAATGTTACTTTCCTATACTCCTCTATATGATTGTGGTTTCCACACCAATTTTGCTTGTGTCAATTATATGTTTATATGGTATTTAAACCTAGCTTATATGTTTGATTTCTAGTTTGAGTGACATGTGTCCATGTCCCTTGTTTGCTTAGCCCTTGGCCACCCTTGTGTGATTATTTATTCTTGCTTTGTGTGCTTATTTCTTGTTTGTTTCTCATTTTTTGCAATTCCATGATTCAAATCATACATTTATCTTATTTTATTGGATGCCATGATGGACATCATGCTCCATCCCTCCAACTAAAAACTAATAACTAACTAGAATTTTGATTTTAGTTTAGTACATTGCACATGTTCTTACATTGTTATATCCATCTAGGTATACCCCTATTGATCTAACAATATCTCAATACAAATCATGCTATATCTTGAGATATCTTATTGATTATCATTGCTATATCATGTATCTTTGTAGCATAACACAACTACAAGGTTATTTCTTCTTAGGGTAGTCATTGTAGGGTCTTCATTCCTACCCTCAAAAGAGGGGGAAAGTAAATAGGGGTTTTGTCTTAGAGATTAGAGATCTTAATGATCAAAATGATAGTTTTTAGAAAACCTAAAATAATAACTAGACATCAAAATAGTCAAAACTAACTAGGTAAATAGTCAAGAATCTAGAATAGTTACCAGATTTAGCCTTGGACAACAACACCCAACTTACATGACAGTGTCAATACCACTAGTCTCCACTTTTGTCACTCTTATCCAAATAGAAAAAAAATAGACTTTCTAAAAATAGGTAGAAAATTAGGTTTAGCTATAGTTTTACATAGTTAGACCAGTTCAAAATCAATTGTTTTTAGTACACTTTCACTCAAAGAATCTAGATATAGGTGGCATCATGAATATAATGATGGATCTCACTTTCAATTTTAGATACTAAGTTGATATAACTTATAGATCAAAATCTATGTTTTAGACATTAGTGATTGGGGGCAATGTGTATAGCACATTTATTTTCTTTTCTTTTTGAGTTCAGTATTACCTAGGCATTCTTAGTAGTTACATGCCTTATTCTATTTGTAGATGGTTGGAATAATTTTGGAATGATTTTCATACCATCCTAAATTCTATATTTCTTGAGTTCCTGAGTTCTGGAGTGGCTTTCATACAAACCTAGTGCACCAGTTCAAAGTGGCTTTCATATAATCTTAATCTCCATATTTTAGAGTGGCCAAGAGTGGCTTAGTTTCTAGCATACATTCATCTATCCATGCCAACATTGTCATATCACAATACATTCATGGGCTTCATGATCCATCTCATATGACATATATTTTATACCAGTATCAATTCATAGATTCACTTCATAGGGCAACAATGAAGCCAAATGAATAGCTAGCCTTTGTATTCTTGATCCATCTATTCAAAAGGATTGGACACAAAGTACAAACATCTATCAACACATGTAAGACCACCTATCTTCATTTATTGGGTGATGATGGAACCAAAGTGTTAGCATTTGCATTCTTGAGCCACTATCAAAGAATTGAGCACTCAACTCCATTCATGATATTACTCTTGGTACAACACCTTTTATCATTACTCAAAATAATCCAACATCACTCAACATCACAATAGAGTGTTTATTGGTCCATGTACTTGATGAGGTGTATTTGTTCCTTTTTCTTCCTTTCTCTCTTACCTAGTTTTGTACATTCTTAATTTAGATATAGCTTATCTAGTAAGAACTAATCTATTCTTGGTTTTTCTTACAGATTCATACTTTACAACATGCTCTCTTTATATACATAAAAAATCACATAGCTTCATGAGTTTCACCCTTATAGGTAAGTTCAGGTACGCTTTCTATTTTTCCTTTATCCTATTATTTCACTTTGTTGCATCACTAAAATAAAGGGGGGGAAATGTAGTAATATAAAATGTAAAAAATGGTAACTTGAGCATGGATAATGACACCCAAACCTTAGCTCCCTTGTGCTTGATTTTGTGACCCTCTTAGGGTTATTTTCATTGATTTCAAGTCATTTTAGCCTTCTAGAATTGGTCCCAGCTCACCTAGACTGCTCTTTCTAAGATAAATCAATCCCCTTAGGTCCCATTTGCTCAAGATAGTAGTGCCACACTTGGACTCTAATGTCAGTGCCACTAATATCCACTTTTAGTGCTATTGTCTAAGTTCATTTTTGGCCCAAATAATCAATTTATTCTAATTCCCCATCCTTATACTTATCGGCCTAATACAATTACATTTAGCCCATGACCAATAGATCCTTATACAATATTATTCAAAGATCATTTAGAAAGGGTTGGCCAATATCATTAAGTAAACAAGAATACAAGCAAGACTACTCAAACAATCTTCCCTATTATTTGCATATAGCCAATCAATACACTTACAAGCTCATTCAAATCTCTACGTCAATCTCTAGCCACCTCAAGCACATATACTTTATCATTTTGCATCTTCATATACACAATTACACAAATCACATCAACTGGGAGAACTACATATGGCTTGATCCCTTTTTAGATTATTGGTATGTAGGTAGACTGCCCACACATGGGGTGTGAAGCACGTCTAGTGCATATTACACACACTAACCTCCCACCCCCTCTTTCTTAAAATTAGTCAAAGCATAATGGAAGATAGGGTTTGAAGAAATAATCTACTCTATAAGG
Source organism: Torreya grandis (assembly GCA_037957365.1). Classification (NCBI taxonomy): domain Eukaryota; kingdom Viridiplantae; phylum Streptophyta; class Pinopsida; order Cupressales; family Taxaceae; genus Torreya; species Torreya grandis. Next base: position 1,389,431 of record JARHVA010002783.1, read on the forward strand.
AGCTATATAGACTTTCAACTACTAAAACTTCATAGATAGGGTCACATAGGCATAGTGAACAAAACCCAAAAAGCTTAGATCCTCAAGATAATAGTGATAAAAGTATACTATAACACCGATGCCATTACTGTCTAATTTTGAAACTCTTATCCAATCAAAAAAGGATGTTTAGATCTTAGTGTGTGATAGTGTCTTACACTTGCATAGTGAATTTTATCCTCTAGCTTAGTTGGATCAATTAGTTTCTGGCTAAGTATTGTTTTCTTCTCCTTATTACTCTTTTTAGAAAAGTTTAAATTGTAATTAATTTACACAAATGAGTATCTTAATTATTGTCTATTTATTTATTGATTTTACTACTTAGACCATTTAACTAAATTAGGAATAATACACCAATATTCCTAAAATTCTTAAATCACCATCAATGACTGAGATCTCTCTAAACAAGGTGTGGCCAATATGAGCCATGATTTTTATAATATAATAAATAGTGTCAAATAAAATATTATATTATTAATTTTGTGAAATATTGTCAAATAAACTTCTAATAATAATTTTTTACATGTATTA